>CAADRB010000010.1:0-101097 GCA_900708905.1 Hymenolepis diminuta
AACATTCAGTTAAATTTTGTTCAGATAATAACCTTTTCAATTCTTAATCATTTCTCTTGGACATTTACCGTGCGATCTCCACTTCGCTTCAGTCTGACCTTAATCCTCTTTTTCAACATCATAGACTCCACGTGATCTGACGAAACGCTGGATCGGAGAAGTCAATTGTTAAGTCAGTTGTGCCTAAATTTGGATTGACCTGGTGCAACTTACTCCTCTCAATTATGCTTGTATTCCTTTTAAGTCGACTCGTCCTCCTAGTTGTTCGACGCTGCTCTTGTCGTTAGTCCCTGATTGGCTGAACAAACGATTTCCTCTATCACACCTCTCTACAACTTCAGCCAATTTCTGGCTCACCATCTCTGGCTACCTCACTGTATGTCTGTACTTTGTTGATCGCTACGGCATTTCAATAAAGCTCTGACTAAAATTATACCAGCCTTGCTTCTAAACAACTACCCACAGTCTACCGCTACCGTTAGTGTACAACAGTCTATAAAGTCCCCATGGCCTAATATATTTGAGACCATTCTCTTGAGTTAGTGCGATCTAGCATCACATGCACTAGAATAAGCGAAGTTTCGCATTCGCTTGTATTTTGTAATCCGTCATTTCTATAATGCTAGAAGCAACAAGTATACACTCATAATTTACTTGGTTCTCAAGAGTAGGTTATCGACACCACTCTCACCTTCTTAGGTTAAACGAGAGTCTCCGTAGCCGAATGAAAACTTGCAATGTCAAATGAAAGGATCTTGCAAAACCCGTTTTCCGAACAGCCAATATGTGGGTCTTGGGATCATGGGACCACATGTTTTTAATTTTGAGGTCAGACGTCTGATAAAGTGCTTGTATGATCAAGACGAGTTGGGCTGGACTAAAAGGGCCAGCACAGTTTCCTTACGAGTTTCTAACTCAAAAGGACAAAATGGCGCATATTTTTGTTCGATGATGTGAAAAGCCTGTCGATAATGTCAAATGCTTCAACTTTGAAGAGATAGGTGACTACTAAAACACATCTAATGCATTTGTAATTCATTATTTGTTTTCATGTTCAAAAGTTCAAAGATTAGGAGTTGAGCACCAGATACCTGGATAAGTTTGTGTCTACGATATCCAGAGCTTATTGACTGGTTTATTATGTCCAGTGGTCGTCGGTCAGGTCGGCTCGAGGAATTTGTCTTTTTCTGAAAGCCAATACCAGATGACTGTGCTCAGTTAATATGGAATAATTCCACTTTATATCGTCCAGTCTTTTGAACCACTCGCCTCATATGGACTGAATGCAGCTGCCACATTTCTGTAAGAGAGTATTTCAAAACAACGCCACTTTTATAGTCTCGGTTGGATAGGCTTTGAGGTCTCTCCTTTACGTCTGATGCTCTTAAAGACTAACCGGAATATAGCGATCTTTCCCAAAATCAGAAGACGGAGAGAGAGAAAGAGAGAGAGAGAGAGAGAGAGAGAGAGAGAGAGAGTGAGAGTGAGTGTGTGCGCATGTGTGTGTGTGGGTGTTGCATGAAAGGAAGATTGGAGGAGGAGACCTGGTGGACACGTCACAACTGCGGGCATGGCAGCGAAAGTGTGCAAATATGAGAAATTGAAAGCTGACTGGTTTGGCCTAGTTTAGACTTCACACAGTCACCTATTGGTTAACGTATTCAGGCGTCATGCAAATGTGTGACCCGATTTGCCGATCCGGTCAAGCAAAACTAAAGGTCATCGTCATGAGCGTACTACAATTTCATTTATTCCTTGGCCTATCTTCGAAGATGACTGGCACAAAACGGCTGGTTGTAGCACAGTCGAACAAGCAGCAAGCAGTTTCCTGTGTTGCAACTCTCAGCATCTCCAGATAGTTACGGGCTCACTTACCTGGCTACCCCCTCATTGCCTGCCTGTATTGTGGCGATCGCTGTCGCATATCAATAAAGCCATGACTATAAATATACCAGCCCAGCCTCTGAAATCTATTACCATAGTGTAAAACTACCATAAGTCCACCAACACAACTATCTCTGCATTGTATTAAGATTCTAGAAACACCAGCAAACCTAATCTAATCACACTGAAATAGAAAAGTAGATAACGGCTTATAGGGGCAATACTGGTGTTCAATGTGAAAGCAATACTGACTGACATGCGAAATAAAATGTATCCACAAACAAAACCAGTCTGGCTCAACTTCACTGCTATAAATCGTAATGTTGAGTTGTTAAAAATATGGGATTAACGAGGCTGAGAGAGCGGCATGCTCAAAATGCGCCACATGAAAAGCCCAGACAATAATAAAAACGCAGAACGCTCAGATTGCGATGGAAATCAAGATGATACTACTCGATTAGAGATCATGACAAAGCACTCACATTGTGTACTTCTTTCTAAGTGAACAGAAGACAATATTGGATAGCGACAGTAAAACTCCCTGATTTATGATTAAAAAGAGGTCCATTTATCCGATATCACGAGATTGCAAGAAATATTTGCACATTTGTGGCTGCTATCACTGGACTTAGATACTTGGACAGAAGACTTTAATTCATAAAATCTCAACTCCATTGTATCTCAATTTCGTCTCATTCTGTTTCGATAGGCACTTCACTCAACCAGATATTGACTTTATTACTCAGCATAAGGAGAAGATTACATGTCAGACATGTCTTGTCTGATTCACTCGAATCTACGTTATCTGAGGATCGCTGGGCGAAAGACACCATATACGGATATACTTTAATGTATAACGCTCAAGCGAAATTTTGCTCTAATATCTACAGAATGAAAGTGTTAGCTAAATATTCTTTGTTCATTGTTATCCCCTCCCCTTTAATCACAAAGTTGAAAACCGGTAGAAGCCACAATACGCTCGTTTTCCATTGCATTTGTAGGCCAATAATTTGAGGCTCCCAGAGTGTCAAAGAGCATTGAATTGTGCCCCATTATCACTAAACAAAATCACTGAAGTTACTTGATCAATACAGTTCATGAAACACGAGCTAAATGCCAAGATATCCCTCTTTCACCGATTCATTAGTGCATTGAATGCATTAATAACATGCGAGCATTCGCTGCATCAGTGGACATAGAGTTGAGACCCATCACCGGTACACCTCGCTGCAGATTTATTGGAATTTCTACATTATCTTCTCCTCTACCCAAGGAGGACAAAATATAAGAGAAAAAACTTCCCTCCAATGAATTGGAAAATTGTGATAAATAGTAATAAGAATAAGGAGAATAAAATTTGCTGTCTCACCTTATCAGCAGCCGCAAGTAATTCCTGCGCTGCAACCGGATTATCCAGACCAATCACTCGTCCAGTATAAATAAATCTCAGCACTTCGGCCAGGGTGTCCGGTTCTACATCCGTGATGTACACCTTATTCGCTCGCGATTCTGCCATTCCATGTTCAAACATCGCTGCAAACACGGGACTTCTTGCAGCCAGGATGGCCTTATGTGCTTTGAACCGCCTCAGCTCAAAGCGCTCTGTGGTATTACTTTCTGTGGGAGTGGGGGTGTTGGATCTATGGTGATTTTGGTGGTGGGCGAAGGTAGACGCGGGGGGTTTGGACACGACGGTCAGAGAAGTGGATGGACAAGCTGTGGACGAGGTTGTGCTGCCAACGACTCCAGCCGCCACGGAAGAGGACGAGGCGGTGGAGAGTTGAATGGCTGCCGTGGTGGACACTAGACTTGAATTTGAACAGCCTGAGGCTTGAGGTGTCTGGCGAGTCTGTGCGCTGGAATCTAAAGGTATTAATAACATGTGTGCTAGGATTGAGAACGATATCCCTTCGTGCTTAGTTACACATGGGGGTGTTATTATCATCCGGTCTTTAAACTTGTATAAATTGAGATGTAGGCTTTTTCGGACATCAACGAGATCAGAACTTGTTTTACAATATGTGACACAGCAACGGTGAGTAAACTTAAACTTTCTTTCAAGAAAACCAGTTGAAAGGATGCTGTCAAGCAAAACTCGAAGCCGCAAAGTTTGTGTTCTGTTTCAACATGAGCGATTGCCAAACAGATGGTCAGCGCAAACAACTGCTAACAGGCCGGTAATATTTAAGCTTTCAGTCGTCTCCAATATGAAGACGCCTTTATCCATATAAATGCCCTTGGTAGAGTCTTGAAGCAACTGCACTTCAGTCTCGTATCTCTCCCTCCGGCTTTGAGTCAACTGTAGTCTGATGATGTCCGGTGGGCACATAGATCATTGTGGTGAAATCAGACTTCCTAGAACACTTCTAGCAGTGTTGAGAGTCCAACTTTGTAAATCAGTGCAATGTCCCGCCAGTCATCTTGGAAACTAATCCCCAACTTCGCAGGTGCAACCTAGTAATATCTAGTGGGAACTAGATAATAGCAGGAAAAACTTGGATTTTAGCACTGCAACAGAGAGTTAGAAGGTCTAACCATCCTTCACAATATATGTATATGTATACATATATATACTTCATGCCATTTAAACAATACCCACTCAAAGATATGACTCACCCTCATTATAACCAAACCTTTCTTCAGACTGACGTTGAGTCTGTACAGTAGAGGAAGACGACGCGGCTTGCCTTTGCTTTTGCTGTTGATCCCCTAACGCACTAACAAATGAGTAGGAAATAGTCTGCTGCTGCGGGAGCACCTTTCTAACCGCTTCGTTTCCCTCCGAGGGGGAATTGAGAATACCCGATGTGACGCTCTCCTCATTCTCACCATCATTGAAATTCTGGACACTTTCAAGGGTGTTTTCATCCTCCGAAAGGACACCGGTCGAATCTCTCGAGGAGGGGACAGTCGGATCTTCGGGGTTTCCAGCATTGGTATCTTCTGGAACATCTTCCGATCCTTGACAGCCAGTGATGTTTCCATCGGTTGTGGGGATATCATCACTCTTGACATCTGTTAGTGCTTGAGGCGGTGGGGAAGGTGTGAGGGAATTATCGACTGTTGGGTAGGCTGGGGTGGGGGGAGAGGCCAATACAACCAAGGTCACGTCGGTTAGGGTCTGTTTGAGCAGGAGGGAACCAATGTCTTCGTGGAGACGACACTCTGGTACGGCGATTTGCTGATTGTTGATTTGACCACTGTCTGAGAGGGTATCACCAACAACAGAGATCTGCAAGGCGAGACAATAAACATGAAAATTGAAAGCATATATCCAAAGTGCGGAAAATTACATGACAAAGCCAATCAATAATCTCCAAACGAGAAATGAATGATGAGCTAGGGAGGATTTCAAATTCCAAAGACCAAATTCCACCCCTACTTCCCCAAATATCCGATCATCAAGCTACACTGTATAATTAAGTGGACCATTTTCTAAAAATCACATTCAAAGGTGGCGCAGCAGCAACATTTGTCTACCAAATTAAAAATCTCTGAACCTACACCCTGAGTTCAATACTGATGTCCAATGGTGGATTTTGCGTTCTGATGCATCGGCATGTCTTCCCACTGAGCGCAAACACTACAGCAGCTAACGTGCATGTCTGCTCATAGGCACACATCCAGTGAATGAATGGTCTTACCAGCCATTCTAGTTTATTCTAGTCAAAAATGTCACTTTCCCATCGGAGACTCTAGAATGCCACCCTAAGCTAAAAGCTTGAACAGGTTCGGAGGTTGCAACTATTATGTTCTGGATTCGCAGTGGCGGAAACACCAGTGCTTGCTGAGTAAGGCAATGTGAGTTAGAGCCCCAATACTTAGAATTGATGACCGGATGAGGAATTCTCATTCGAACACTTCGACACTCTGTGTATGCCTTCTCGACACATTTCCTTTAATAAGCGTGGAGAGATCTACTCTTTTGACAAAGAACGAACATCACGGTAATACTGTAATGTACTCACGTAGCATATTTGATTGTGGGAAATATGACTATGTGCAGTCGCCAAGTCACTTTGAATTATTAAATCAAATCTGTCTGTCTACAGGAAGGCGATGAATCATCGATACGCAGTGTCAAAATGAAGTAAATAGAGGAATTGTGAAGAATGACCTTGAATAATCTGCGCCCTTTTGCAATAATTCCATAAATAAGGTTGAAATTTTGTAGAGAGAGAGGGAGAGGGAGGGTCAACTAGAAGAGAACAGGAAGCAATGCTATAACTTTTCTCACAAGGCAGAGAGATTCTGATTCTGCACTGAACCGTAAAACCACAAGACAGATTGAAAATCACAAATAATTCTACGCGTTTTTGCCCAGATAAATGACAATAGACCGCTAATTAACAGTATGGAAACACCACGCATGATATGCACAAAGGAGAAAGCGCAAGGAATGACTTCTTGAAAGCCACTTTTCATGGTTTTCCTTGCCTCCTGCAGTAATCTATAAGTAGACAAATACGCAAATGCGAGATCGCGTACAGTGAACTAACCTATCATACTTTAACCATTGAATGGAATGATCGCTTTGCCCGTTAAGACAACAACTTATACAGAAAAGGTTACAGCTAAGGAACCGTCAAAACATGCAAAGGCAGAATATGCTAAGCCTTCACTATTACAACTGCCGCAACTGTTATCCAACAACAACAACAACAACAACAAAGTAGAATGAAAACAGAAATTATGGCTGGAAAAGACGTAGGAGAGAAGGAAGGAGACATCGGTCTCGCAGCTAAGGTAGTGCATGCGTATAGGAATGGTGAGTTATAGACAGTACGCAGAAATTCGCTTGAATTGATCGATAACCAACGTGAAGGAACGGTCAACAAGATTAGTGTGATCATAGAACACTTTGATTTTGATTCAAGTGATCAATGATTTAGACGTCAAGCAGCCCAAAAATTCAGGTGTTGCAAGGCATCTACAAACTCATTGACAGACCACAAGCAATAAAATTAATAAGCACCAAACGACAGTACGATGATAAAACAGTCACAATGAACCTAGATATTTGACACCGTTTATTCATGTATTCTTTACATGCATTCTTGGTAAGAGGAGGATGTAAACAGAAATTTAGTAAACACACACATCGCATCACAACACACCAAGACCCTACGAAAACAAGACACAACTTGTTTGTAGTCCCTTGTTATGTGCGCGGATATGGTTTCAGGAAATTCCACATTCACACTCTAATCCGTTCCTCCACACACACAGTGGAGATCAAAGTAAAAAGACACATTGACGGTTTGTTGTAGGGGTAGGCCTTTAAAATACACTTTTAAGGAGAAGGATTAGGCGAGAACTAACAGGAACCCGTACAGGCAGTTCCCTGAACTACTAGAAATGCCATAAGGCGCATCTCAGTGAGAACAGCCATGTTAAAAATGTCCTTACTTGTGTCATCCACCTGTTCATAAAAGTAATTCTGAGTGGCATGACCAACCACGGAATTAGATCAACCGATCAACCAGCTACGAGCACAGTGCACATAAGCTCACTCATGAAGCAGGAGGCCAAATCATTCAATTTAAGCATTAGGACATTGCGTAGTGAACAATAGACTTCGAGAATGTGGACAACGCAATGCTCCCATACTTCAAACAAAGTGAGGATCTTAATGTCCTGACCTCTTCAACTCCTTGACCGTGTCATACCATACTGAGCTCGTTCACTGTTCCCGTTATTCAAATTCCTTCCCTTGATTAAAATTGCACAAGCTTCTTACACTACCAAAGTCAACAAATAATAATGACAATATCTAGCTGTCCAACAGAGTAAGCATATTCTAAGAAATTGGAATTAAAAAGCTAACGAAATCCGAAAACTAGAGATAGAAAAACACAGAGAAACACAGTCTTACCTCGTCATATATCATTACCTTTGGACAAACACGATTGTCAATTATCACAGACGACTGCAAATGTATATGATCGGGACAGAGTAGGAAAACTCACCTCGCAAACAATTGTTAGACGATCACTGGGTAGAAGTCCACTAGCCTCATCCATAAGCACATCCCGACGAATGAACTTCTTGAAGCCCCAATCTTTGCCCTGAACGAAACGATACGCCCTCTGACTCTCTGGAAAAAAGAAAGAAAAAGTAGGGAATTAAGCACTACTTCAATATGAAGATAGGGGAAAAATGGACAAATCACCTACCCATAGCCTTAGTCTCCTCACGTTTAGCGTTGAGAATGGAGAACTTGAATTTAGCTCTAGCCTCACTCTTTGATCCACAGTTGATGAGAAGGAGGTACAATGATAAGTATTCACGGCTTTCTTCGTCTAGACCTTTGGGGTTTATGCGGAGGCACCTAAAGGTAGCGCAAACGGAAGGAAGAATATAAACACACCGGCTGAAGGACAGAAAGCTTCATAGATGAATAGGCGCCCTGGCTTACATTACGATTATTCATACCTTTTGGGAGGAGAACAACAAAACAGAAATAGCAACGAAACGATGTTAAATACTTCAGAAGTCGAATGAACAAGCTCAGGAATTTTTACGATCACGGCATTCAGCCCATTCGTCTTCGCGGTACAACAAGACAACGACTGCTCCTTTTAACTAAGTGAGGGAGAGACAAAATCGCAACTTAATGCTACGAAAGATTTGGCACTAACATTTATCCTCCTAAACGTGAATGCGTCTAAATGAACATACGAGAAAATCATCTTCAGCCCTGAAGTCAGTAGAATCCAGCACACTCCTCTACCAAAATCCAACCAAACTTGACGATCCAAGGTACTCAGAATGAAGAAGGACATGATATAATGCCATTAATTGGAACATTAAGCTCGAGTTTAACAAAATGAACCTATATTAACTAGCATCAACCTGCCACTTTTAAGTATTGGAAGCGGAAAATTAATCAAGATGGCATGACTAGCCACTGGTCAATAATCTCCGAACATCGCAGACATCAACCCACGAAGATATATGGGGATCAATCTCTAGAATCTCAACCTCCTACATGATGCAGTAAAAGTGTGGACAACTGGAGGAACAAAGAAGTCGAGTGATGTGCAATTCTTTCCATGCACATGCTCCATTCTCTAATTCTACTCGACTCCCTACCCCCTATTTCAACTCCTATGGGGTCATTCTACTGTTCCTATTACTCCCTCATGAAATCTACAATAAACTGTGCTTTTGTTTGCCACAGGTAATAACTAGTGTGCATTTTATCAGCTGCTGAAATATACATAACTATGTACTAGAGAGTGGATCGAAGAAGGGATAAAAGGCAAATGCCACGTTCCCATGAAATACCCTTCGGATAAAGAAACACAAATCTCGCTCCTTCCCTAGAGGTAAATTAAAGGACTTCATCAGAAGTAAAGAGCACTGTCCTTTCAAAACATTTGAGGCTAAAAATACCCTGCTCTCGTGTGCTATTTGCCCACAACGAGGGCAGAGCGCTTCCGCTACTCAGAGCCGAAAGAAAACATCCCCCATCAATTTGTAGAGAACAATTGACGAAATTATTCCATTTCGTCCAAATAATGTAACAAGTAGCATCACTGAGGCCCCCACGATTCAATTTGCAGGCACTCACCCAACTTACACGAATATCATTAGTGCATGAGCAGTGAATAATGCATGCACTACATATTTGACCTTCCTTGCCGTCCCTCTATAAATCAGTTTAGCCTAATTAGTTTTGTAACGCTGAAAACGATGGAAGTTTTCCTATGAACTGAGTAGAAGACCTTCAACATTTAAGCGCACCCAAATCCCTTCTGATGATTCTCATTGGCCCGTACTGGTTAAATAAGCCCTTAAAAACGCTTTCTTTTCAGCTAAATCTTCGCAAATATGGGCCCCATTAAGTATGATTGTTCATCTTCCACAGTCAAGCATAGGCATATCACTTGCACTATCATTTGTGAGCCTATTGTAACTTAAATGACAATGTTTGTTCCACTGGCTGTACAAAAGTGGCACACCGAAAGTGGGCAACTCTATACCACAAAACTAAAATGCTCACTTCCCTCGAAATACCATCTTTTGCTTCAACTTTTAACTTCAATTTTAAATTAGAGCTGCTATCTTAAACACGAGTACTATTGCTGTCATATCACTACTGTCAAAAGGAGGCGTTAAAATATGCACCAACATTCACCCAAATACCGAAAATTCACCATGCTTTGGTGCGTCCAACTAGGACTAGCGTCAAACCTTTAGTCGGGCCAACTCATAATTTATGGAACTGGCGTACTTAGCTTAACAATGCGATCATTCATACGAAATAAATACGAAAATTGTATAACACACAATTGGAAAAAATGAGATCGATTGAGTCAGCGTATTTTGGATCTTCATAGTTCAAAATTAAATCGATTATGGACAAGAAAGCAGCGGTTAATATAAAGATTCCAATAATATAAGAGCCGTGAAGTAACTAGTATTTTATTAACTTTACATAGTTAAAATATCTCCAACTGGATACTGAGTTGGTAACTAGAAATAAGTCACGGCGGCATAAGTAATAGTGCGCACTGGGGCACTTTTATACATTGATAGTCTAGTACAATTGTGATAGCAACAGCGTTACAAAGCGAACAATTTTCAGAAAATTGGACTTTGATATTTATCTATACCTTGTAGTTTCATCCCTTTGAATCCTATCAACTTTCCACTAATTAGGAACGTTCGCGAGACATCTTTGCTAATAACATGTATAACAAGATCATGGGGGAGAGGTATCTTCATTACTTGAGACACGCCAGAGATCATGTGTTTACACTGGCGTGACAATACAAAATTAATGAAAATTCGGGTCTTACTCTAGGAAGCAAAAAGGGAATGGTGATAAATTGTTGCTAGAAGGTGGAGAACTAGCATCCCCACAGATCAGGAAGGAATGTAAGGAATTTTAGCATACTCCTGTTGAGGAGGCAACAAACTATGCTTCCGATTTTCGGAATAGCATAGATAAACTGATATTTTCTAAAAAAAAACGGTTATCTAGTATTTGAAATTTCATTTACTTAAATTTCCAGGCTCTTAAGGTGACATGAAACAAAAGCTAACTTTAGTAAAGTGAATGGGAAAAGTGTCTCTCCACTAAGGAATATATCCAGTCTATATTAACCGGGGCCATTGACCATTTGCATCGTTTGACTGGCGATAATCGGATCTTGTGACATCCGGATTGACCTTCGGGCGTGTTGAACACTAGGCTCTCGGCGTACACGTTAGTGGAACTATTTCTGTGACTTCTCGTATTCACTTCCATTCTCTACATTTTAAACAATACGTGGATGCCTAAGCCTTAGTAACCAGTTTGGGGAAAGGACAATTACAGAAATTCGCAATGGAGCAGTTCTAGCAAGCAGTTCTACTTACATACGCATTTCTTAGATCTAGGAATTATGAGGTCACCACTTCCAATCTTTCTATCCTAATTACCTCAATACATTTGTTGAACCAAACTTAGGAGCTCAACAGACTAGAATACCCTTTTTACTTTTCAAGTAAGCTAGCACATACGGGATGCATTTACTTCGATTCTATCTTATTTAATCTAACACTTTGACCATTTGAAATAAATCATTTGTGCAAAGTTGCACCATCTCAAAAAAACTACTCCACTTTCAACTCCACTCGTGACATTTTCTTTTTGGGTGTCACTCTAACATATTCATAATGCATTTGGCGACGTTATGGGAAGCAGGAATAAGAAATAGGTTATGCGTTCGTGGAAATCACCTTTGTAAACTCTGTTTACAAATGCGGAATATGCCGAAAAGTAAAATACCAACTGTCCATATAGATGAAATTATTGGCAGGAGCTTGATCGAAATGCAAAGTCTACATCATTTCTGAAACGAACTTTGTTAGTGGAAGGAAGGAAACATCCAACTGCATACTGAGGAATGTAGAGGACCGGAGAAAAGGTCAGACGAAGATAAGATGAGCTTTTACTTGGGCAACATTTTTACACAAACGTTTGAGATAGAGGATTATAAATCTGATCCATTATGCACTGATTTCGACCAGTCATCTGTCTGATGACTAAACACATACGTAGAGATATGCGTCGTTGTCCATCTTATTTAAATATCATTCACTGCACAGACATAATTCAGTTGACCATCATTTAGTTCTTCGTATTTTAATATACTTATTGTTTAATAAATGAACATAATGGTGCATCATGTTCCCTTTGTGAAATTTAACATTTAATGTTGTCTACATCCTTTCATTTCAGTGGATTTTTATGTTTTCATTGACGAGGAAGAGGACGTTCATAGTAAATTTAAGTTGTTTGAGTGAAAAGATGGAAAATCACACGTGAAAGTATCACACCTGAAATATGTTATACATTTTTTTAAGCAGTTAAAAGATTAATCATTTAACTATCGTGTATTCAACAAATTTAATCTAAATAAATATTAATCGCGCAAGTTAACTGCAAGATATATATTTTACAAGCAAAATATGTAATTCATTTATTATTACTCATAATAAATTTTTCTTGCAAGTGCACAAGAAAGCGGATTTCCTCACTTGAAGCACTGTTTCGAATTACTACAGTCTTCTTTATTGTATCAGCGAAATATATCGTGAGGGCTAAAATCCCCCTTTTAGGTCCACAATATCACATTAATCTGTCTGAGTTGACTATCAGTATTTTCCTCCACCTTTGCCAAATGAAATGAATCAAATTAAAGGGCAAAATGTGTGAAACGTTTGTTTACATCTCACAACAGTTATTGAATCAAACTAGTGCTCCTTTTATTATTGAAACCTCCTTGATGTGTGTGGGAAAGTAGAGCAATGAAAATTGCAACCTTCGACAATATATGTGACAATTAAATAGAACACACGAAATTGTCGATTCGTTAAAACAAAAAGATGTAGCTAAGTTTGTCTAAATGTACAGTAAAACTCACATAGAAAATTTCCCTCGGCTACATTTCCTACTATTATTCACCTGCTATAAATAACTTTCGTTCTCTGTTTGACAAGTTAGATAAGGGTACCCATTGTTTTTAAGACTGGATTTTAAATTGTGTCCATTTTAACAAACACGTCCAAAGTGACATTTTTCACCAATAACGGCTCTTGATTTTTCAGGTAGTATTTGCAGATTTATTTATTTTTCCTATTAAATATTTTTCTTTTTGTATTTTAAGCACGCCAAAATCGGGAGTTTGGCAGTGTAGGTAGACAGTGGCCGGCGGTGCCTTCAATAATGCAGGCATAAAGGCAGTTTTAATTAGAGATATTTTAAAAATAATTAGAGAAGAGTTTCATTTTCATCATTTGAATTCTTCAAAGTTACTTCCTTGAAAATTTAAGATATTTAAAATTAAAAGTATATCTACTCGAGGCATGTATTTAGTAAGTAATACCAATTTGATGCTTAACTGGAGGAAATGTAATGTTAGTATTTGGAGCGATTTAAAATCATATAGAATTCAATTTGTTCAAATGCATTTTCAAATCCCCGACAATTTTACCCTGATAAAATTTCCGTCCGAGTGAATACTATGTGATACGTCAAAATATCCAGTTTTTATCAAATTTTTTAAAATATAATCGGTCTTATAATAACGTCGAGAGATTATCGGAGCCACATCGATCGAATAGGTGGAATAAGTCAGGTCACTTATGCTGTCAGATCAGTTTGGAGGTGGCAGGCAAGCCACCCCAGTTTATTAATTTGTAAATTAGGTTTATATACAAAACATTTCTTTGTTAGCCGCAGTCATGTCGCGTTGTCGATGTCTCGGCGTGATGATCGACATCTGTTCAGATATCAATGTGCGAACAAGCAAACACAGAGCGGGACCATCTGTGGACACTATAGTGAAGATCTTATAGCCGGCCAGTCATTCCTAATCGTCAGGTTTTGATAGACATCTGCTGGCTATAGCAGATCTCCAATGAATTTCTCAGTTCAGCTCTTCCAACAATGGTGATAATCGATAATTTACGCCCTACTCTTGATTCCAAATATTCAATTCCTTAAAAAATCACATGAGAAAAAGAATTTTAGCTTACCTGGGACTATTATATCGATTAAAATGCAATTCAATCACTTATTATTTTCCAAGATAATGGAATTTTAAAATATTATTTGTCTGATAGCATATTAATGACCACTTCAAGAAGACACCTTCAACAACCAAATTTAAGAAATCAGGCTTGTTGGTTGCCAGAATGTAAGTAAAATTATACAGTGTGCGTAAGGCATCAGAGGCCACTTGTATTTTTGTAACTTAAACTAACCTGATGATAATTAATGCACTTTTTATATCAGAAGATTCTAGGGCAGGTAGTACTATAACTAATGAAATGAAATGTAATAGTGCATATAAAGGTGAAGCGTACCAATTTAGAGATTGCAAGATTTCTACCAGCCCTCAGATCTTTCGCTTGCAAGATTAGAAAGGAGATGCTATATGAAAACAGTGGAGCACGGGCCAAAATAAGGCCATGAAGAAGAGAAAAGAGCATTGTCAACGCTCTGGTGACTCACTCACAGTACCTGAGTGTTCAGAAAAGTGCATGACATGACATGGCATGATGAACGAAAATACTGGGAAGTCAAATATTCGACATCTTGCTAAACATCTTCAAGTGTCTGAAGGAACTACAAGGAATGTTCTTCATCAAGACCTCGAATACTAATCACACGTTCTTAAACGAGATGAGTTTATGTCGATATAAACAACTCAAGAGAATTGTTTAATGCGTGCAAAACGACTCTAGACAAAATTGACGCACTCAGAAGAGCAGGAAGTCTTTGGTTTTTCTCCCTCAAATCCAACTTCCACCAGGATCAAAAATTCAATCCAATAAATAATGGGTGATCATGTGTGGGCAGACCCCATTGAAGTTCCAACTGTTATGGGTGTGCACGAAGTTTCCAGCAACAATGATGATTTTCGATGTTTTTAGCAGTGAAGGGCACATTATGACTCCGCCATCATTTTCAAAGGGCCCTAGACTCGATGCAGATGTAGATGCCTATGTCGAGACTCTTCAAACCATTCCTGTTAAGCCACCTTAGACAGACAGAGTAGCCGATGAAGGAAGACCCTATGGAGACCCAAGATTCATCTCCATCCCATAAATCTCTTAAAATCTACGACTGGACGGATGGCCGAGAATTTTCATCGTCATATTAACCACACCGCCTCCTAACTACTCACCAGACTTTAATCCTTTCGATTTGAAAAGGAAGTTAATAAGCATCTCCATAACACCAAATCCTCTTCTCCCATGGAAGAAATAGTCCAGCCAATAGCCCGAGGAACGGATGACATCAATAAAATCCATCTGGTCAAAGTTTACAGTCGTTTTTGGACTCGAATTGAGTTGGTGATAGAAGCCGAGGGGGATATATGGAATAAAACTTAGGTTAATATAATGTTTGTTTTGTAACGAGAAATTGTAAGTTTTAAACATTAACAGTCTCATTTTCTGTTTTTCTAAAAGTGCGTAAAGTGTCCTCAGATGCTTTATGCTCCCTGCGCTTTGCCATTGTGCAGATCATTTTGCTCATTTCATTTTCAGTAATATATGGCACATTTCTGTTATCTGAATAGGAACCAGCATAAATTTTATAAGACAAGTTTGTTACTGTTAGAACAACAATACGTTTAGCTATATTCATTATTTTTCCTTCAAAGCTGGGCACGCGAATTCACTGTTTAAAATATGTTGAGGAATGATCAGTAAAGGTGGGCAGGCTAACCCTCGCTATTCTCATTTCCAGAAATACAGGATCACTTTTATTTATCTGAAATAGATTTATTTTAACAATATAGAAAATATAGTAAACATTCATTTTCTTTATCTGTATTTGTCAGAAGAACAAAATATAACTACCACAATTCTCGCCTTTTAGAGATCTTCTTAAAAGCAAGAGGTTAGAAAAGAGAGATAAAACCTATAAAATATGCATGTTCTTTAATAACTGATAACTTACTCTTCATTTTCTGTGGATTTCAGAGCGATTTATGCCTTAGCACTTTGAATTTTAGAAGGTCAGTTGTAAATACTTTAGTAGATTGCGGTGGATACAGTACGAAAAAGCCCTCGAATATACCTTAGAAATCCCCTTATAAGTTCAATTAGCCGCAGAAAGTACGACAAGCCTCTAGCAGAGCCTTCTAGCACGAATTTCGCCAGAATTTGCTTATCTGCGTCCATAGTAATGAGAAGGCAGGGGTTGTGGAGTTTATTGCAAGTTATTAGTAATCGTGAGCACAATGAACGCTACGCAGACGATATTTATCGCTGATTGGCTGGAAAACCTCGGCACATACGCTCGCGCTTGCTCGATAGGCGATTGGTAGCACTGCCGCACATTTCAGATTGATTTAACGTGTGAGGTAGCTTCGGACAGCCTTGATAGCGTTATTCACTACACGAGAACACTAGATTGAATGATATCAAAGGCGAGAAAATAGCATTTATTTTGAAATCGATTTTTCTTATTTCGACTCACAAAATGATATAACCTCCGAGAGATTTAACAAAAAAGTGAGAATGCAGGATACATCTATTTGAAATTTGAATATGTACTTCCAATTCCTTCTATTTTGTTTTTGCGACATTCTCATCTAATTCGAATGATTATCCTTTCAAAGTGAAGGGCGATCGACAGTAATTTATTTATTTCAGCACTTGTTATTTTAACTTTGATGCATTCCGCTGACAAAACAGGTTTTATTAAAAAAAAGTTTATACAATTTTGATTTGTTCTTATCCATTTCAGTCATTCAGTTGGCCCTTTGGTCGAAAGGAGAAATAACTTGGCGGTTATTAGCATCTAATTAGCGTGGAGTAATTAACTAAAACAAAATAAAATGAAAATTGTATTAAAACGATATCGCTGTAATTGGAATTTGCCTTCCAGGAAGTCAATTTTTTCCTTAACTTAATTAAATGAGTATGAATGAGTATCGAATCATTGTCTTCCCGAAACTTTACTACTTTTAAAATTGTAGGCAGCACGGTCTAAAAAAGCCTTTATTAGGGTATAATAAATAGGTAAGTCATGTTAGTATGAAAGGATATAAAGTCCATAAGACACGTTAAAAATTGAAATAAGGATCAAAAAATATACGGAGTATGAGGTGAGATGAAGCACCCATCTTGCCTTGATGACCATAATCCCATACTTGGGATCACCACGAAGATGGGTAATTGTGCAGATCTGGCCAGAGGCAACTGTTCTCCCAAACTCTGCTATCCTATATTTCCACTCTGGGTACAGGCCTGTGAACTCCTGTGCTGGCGCTGATGAGATTGTTAGCTTGCCCAACTTCCAATGTGCAGAGTGGCTTATGCTCCCACCTCTTTAGATTCGTGTCAGCCTCAATGCTTTTGACTGCAATACTCATTTTAAGTAAGTGCGCGCTCTTTGACAGCAATGTTCGACCCACAAGTGGTCAAACAAACTTCAACGGAAACTGACAGCTATTGATGATATTCGTTACAAACTTAGCTTATGGATTTTAAAGGCAAACAAAATATCTCCGCTAACATTTCTCTGTTTGAGACAATCAATGTGGTAAAATTAATCTGTGGAGGACAATTACACCCCCAGCCATCGACTAGCCACTCTCAAAACCGGGAAGTTTGTGGCTGCTGCCCACACTACGGTTTTATACTGGGAAAGCAAATGTGTTTATATAGACTAGGATATGGGATCGATGACTGACACTCCTAGTGTATCCGATCGAATGTGCCGAAAATACTCGATTTGGTATTCTAACAATGCGATTCTTCACCTAAGCCTCTTCGATCATTTTAAACGGCTGATCAAGCGTGTTTAAAATTATTGAGCGCATTAATAATTACTGAACTTAACGAAATGTTTCGCTATTAAAACAGGAAAATTTTGAGGAGAATATTTCATGAAATTGCCTAATTCTCTTTATCCATTAATGAGTTATCTGTAATCGTAATCTCCAGTTATTCTGTCTGAACTGCCAGCCACTAATTTTTGCCCCCTTCGCGAAATAAAATAGACGCAAATTAGATGGCGCGAAATGAAAGGTACGACCGAATATGAATTTCCTGTCGAATTGAAATAGGTGAAAGATTTTTGGAAAGCCCCCCCTCTTAGACATACGTACTTTACTTGCATACATTTCGATCTTAATAACATCTTAAACCCAGCCGTTATGACAAGTATAAACAGAGGGATTTCGAAAGGTTTTCAATTTTCCAAATCAAAAGAATGTATATATCATTCGTTTTTAATTAAAAGGAGCACGAATAAATATACCCAAATTTAAGATTTACAAGCCGAAATCCCAGCCAGGAAGAAGGAAAATACAAGTCCTCTTTGTTAAAGCAAAAAACTCATTTCGGTTCGACTCGAACTATGCAGGGAATAGCGTAATTTATATTAGTTCATATAAATATTTTGAGGGATAAGCGTTATTTTCGATAATTGTGGAAACGAACTATTAAATAAATATTAATTTTATTATTTGCATACTTGCATTTTCTTCTTGCATCCCAAATATAAGGTTTTATCCAAAATTTTAAATTTTCCTCTGCAATTGCCTTTTGTTTCTAACGCTCCCTGAGACGTCATTATAGAACCAGTGGCCTATATCTTTGCTTGTTCGTTCTTGACTGTTTGCATCGATCTGAACATATTTATTTATTTTAATAAATCTCGAATAACTTGTTTTCAAACATCGTAGTGTGTCAATAATTTAGTACGTTCTTGGACATTTAAACATCAAGATATCTTTAGGGAAAGTTACTTTTCAAACGCTTTTAAAAAAATGAAGGTAAGCTGAAGACGAGCATACTTCTTAAACTTCTCCTATTTCTTAGTACAGTGAGTCGAAAATCTGGTGATTAAAAGAAGCGAATAATACTAACTCCAATTGCCAAAGATGTTCCTTTCCAAACCTACAATGATTCCTCTCACAAATTTCCTTTTTTAGACTGATTTTCGACCCCGAAAATTCAATAACACTAATATAATGCATACCTAAATATTTTTTGAAGGAAATTATCACACGAGAAAGGATAACAGATCGCAAACGTATATTTTCTGTTGCGATTAAATATTTATCACTGGAATACAACTGAATACAAGTCAACCTTTCGGTGGTACGAAATGATTCATTGTCCACTGTCTGGTTGGGTAGGTTTGCCATTATCCAGTAAAAGAAACATTTTCGGTAAATATATGATGTAATGCTAGCTGTGTAAGAATAATTAAACATCAGCACTCGAAATTAAATATCAATAGGAGTAAAAATTTTGTAATCAAGGTACCAGTTGCAGTTTGTTAAGAAAAAATAAGCATTGAGGCTAGATCGGCATGTAAAATCGAGAGGCATTCATTAAAGTCCGGAAAAAGATATTATTTTTATTGAAAGGTATACAATACAAAAGTACTTCAATCCATTTAGCCGATAATATGCTGTTTGTTTATTTCCGATGAATGTGCAAAGATACTTACTAGATGAGATGTCTTTCTAGATATGAGAGTTTTGGATTTTTCCCTAGACTGAATAAGCCTCAAGTGGATCCATCAAGTATTTTTGCTAGATGCTATCGATACTCACTAGAATTTAGGTGGCAAAGAGAGTTTTAATTTAAGTAGAATAGCACTCTGATTGTGGGAGCAAAATGAAACTGATAGGAGGAGACAAACGGGTACAACTGAGACTGGAGAGAGTAAATAACAGGATAATTCTGGTGCTAAGATCATGCAGGATTCTCCTGATTCCTGGCTCGAATCCACTACTCCAGTTTCGATTTTAAAATCTGCACTATCTTAAATATTTCTCCGTGTTTATAGTTTTACCAAGTTTAAATTTTGAATAATTATTCTTTATCCTGGGTGATAATAATACAGCAAAATATATGATTTTCAGAGTTTAACGGAAATTTTTACAAGAATAAATATAGTATTATTAGAAAATTAATGTTGAGTGGTAACTCATTCATTCAAAATAAAATTGATGCTTTTCCCCAATATTAAGTCCATTAAATAAAAATACATCACTGAGAATTTTATAAGAAAAAAAGAGAGGGAAAGAGAACAAAATATTAGAACACCGGTTCAAAGTTTCGAGTTGGCTTTACACTTTCTTGCTTTTGAGGTGTTGAAGGTGGTAATTTCAGTTAAAGCTTATTTCAGAGTTCGGAATTTCCTTTTACAGCGTTTACAATGTTGCTTACTTCCATAATTGCACATCTAAAAGCTTATTTCAATTTATTTGAGCAGGAGGGAAAGAACGGTCTGGAACTGCGTCATTTGAAAGTAATGCGATATTCCATCTCCATAATTACAGAAGGTTTAAATTTTCAGTTAGTATTTCATTTTCCTCTCAGGTCTCATTTTATATTCCAGCGGTTGCCAAAATTACCCGACATTCTCCACAAGTCAACAGGTACCTGAAATTAATAAGCCATCCATTATAATTTACGGAATAAAGAGTGGAATCCTCGAATCATATGTCTTCTTATTCAATCATGCCTTATATAGCATGTCAAAAATGCAGGTATTGATGCGCGTATTGGGAAGCCAAATGGAGGAGCTTTGATTTCGTGCTGTCGCATAATAAATGTCACAATGAAAGAAGAGGCCTTAAGAATCGCATTAATCACGCCAACGGTCTTTCGTTTGCCACTGCTATTACTCCAAATGGGGAACAGAAGTGCATTAAGGGGAAATACTAAATTAATCATTAAATAATCTACCGTGGTTCTATAAATAATTTTTTTCTATATTTATTTGAAGATAAGAAGTTATAAAAAGGTAAATTTATTATATATAATGAATAGGGAAATTTAACATAAAGTCTTATTTAGGATTCGTATGGCTCTTCGTGTATTTTTTTAATCAATTCAAGTAACTGTTTTCCTTAGTAACACAAATATTTACCTTACGTTAAGACTACCATACTAATCCCCCTTATGAGTTCACCTAGAGAGAACTCTGAAAACTTATAATTTTAGTTACCTCATTTCTACAACGTCAAGGCTGTAAGCTGCGAAGTATCATATCAATCATTAGAAAAATTCATTGAGATGGTAAATCGACCCTTTATGATTAAAATATCTGAACACCGCTGACAGACATTTGCTGCACTTCAGTGGACGAATAGTGAAATTTGAAGTTGGAGACTTGAATCGATCATTTAGTAAGCATTGTACAACTTGGGTCCGAAAAGGAAATGAGGTAAGTCTCTTTGATACCTTGATATTGCTATCAGGATCTTTTTGATCCTCCCTCCTTTATCATTTTTCGGACTTACTATTATTCAATGTCAGTTGCTTTCCACAATTAAAAATAGTAATTTTTTATGTGTTACTGTTGATAATAATATAGTAACTTTAAAAGCCGAAGCAGTAGGCCTTAGAATTGGCACTAGCGGTGATCAGAAAGCCAGATGAAGTCATCTGCACGGCAGAGAATTTGTTTTAATTTTGAAGTAAAAATTAAAGAAAAAGTTCATTCATGTAGGGATGAATAAGCGGGGTTTTCCATGATCACATCTACAGAAATTATAGGTCAAAGAGAAAATTAAGTGAATTGGGGGGAGCTTAAGGAAAAACCTACACGGATAAATAAAATTACACTAAACACACTAATTCCACAATCAGGTTGGCATAGTTCAGGGCATCATAGAGACTGAATAGTTTAATATTTAATCCTGGAAATTTTCCTATACATTATAAATACTAAAAAATTCGTTTTATGTATAATTAATAAAGATGTTCAAAATGAAATTTAATCGGAACCAAATCCATAAATTTGGTTTCAGAAAACGTGTTTAATTAAGGAGCAGCCATAGTAAGAGCAATTCTTCACATTGTCTATTTTCGCTATACCGGTGATCACATTTGTTCCAGCTATCATTTCTGAACTTAGGAATAAGGTAAGAGCTCATTAGAAAGGTTGCAGTCAAGTAAAAGCAAATCATATCAAATTTATCGATTGTTGATTTTATTTAAAATATCGCAATTTCGGCGATATTTACACTACTAATTTTATTTCAGTAGATCTTGTTGACTTAGTTTTATTATTGCACAAAATTCCAAACGCTGAATCAGAAATGATTTTGGAAATTATGAATATACAAAAGACGAATCTTAATAAATAAACATTTTGAAGGTGAGATAAACGTGGTAATTTTTTCCCAAAGTGGAATATAAAGGAATGCTTAAATTTCAAACTGTAATTTTCATGAGAAGGTTTCAGGGACGCTTGTTGATTGTGCTTTCTAAGTTTAGTTATATTTAGGCTCAAATCCTCTATGGAGTAGAAATTGATATAATTTACTCTTCTTCCCTGTAGCTTTAAATCATATTAAATATAAGCCAGAGCGAGTTTTGCTCTTTTGTAATTATCGATTTCAGGCAATGATTAATTATTCCAACTCCAGAATATGTTTATTACGTTTCCAGTATAGTTTGAATGAAATTAAGACCTGCGAGACATACTCAATTCATATGATTTTAACGCTTCTCTGAATATATATCAATAATAAAAAAATCATCGGATATGATCTTTGATTCCTATTTTCCTGAATCCTCGTAGGAATCCTGAAAAAAGACATTGAAAAGAAATGCAAACACCACAATCATACTTGTCCATATTAAAGTGGCAAAAGTGTGGAGTCGAATATCAAAATTTAATGACGATTAATATTATTTAAATGACTCATGAGGATTATATTTTGTCGCACTTATGGTTATCATTTACCTATGCAAATAATTTTATGAACTATTACTTTTACACAGCATGATCCAAAAACAGGAGCGCTCCTGAACATCCCGGAAAGTGCTTACGCGTTACTGAATGAGTATCGAGTACGCACGTTGTGCGTGCAGAGGTCTCTCGGCCAATCAGCGATCATTTATTCGCTCAGGGTAGCGTTAATTGGACCTGGTTACCGAGCCCTTTTGAAGTGAACTCTACACACACTAACTTCTGTGTTCTCGGTACTTTAGACGTAGCCTATATAACCTTAGGGATAATTTATGATAGAGAACTCAGCTCGAGGCTAGTTGTACTTGTCTGCAGCTAGTGGGACTTCTAAGAGAATTATTAAGGTTTAACCGAGGGCTTATTTGTGCAGTATCTGCTACAAGTTTTATGTTAAATTGAGTAAAATAGAATTAGATTTTCGTAAAGTAATTCACTTGAAATTACAAGTACAAACAGCAATTTGTTATTTCAAGTATTCATGGACTCTCATTAATTCAATCCGGAGAATACCTAGCAAATTCATCAAAATATTTCATTGATGTAATTGGTAGCAGTCGCACATTTATTCACCTCCAATGATTGTTAATTTTAGGCGTCTGTAAACTAGGTTACAAATTGGTAGAAATAATGTATTATTGCATTGCTGAATTTCTTTAATGGATACATTAGACTAGCCTGATGAGGTGATCAGAGTGAATTAAGTCCTTTGAAAAGGAAATGTGTGTAAAATTTCCGATGTAAGTTTAAGCGACTAAGCAAAGTTCTTAAAATTCAAAATTTAGGCTAGTTGACAGTACTCGACAAGAATTTTAACTTGTCTTTTACATTCTCATTGTTTTCACATATTTAACAAAGTCTGAGTTCACAGTAATGTGTTTTCAAATATCTTTCAAGCCAATCCCAGTTTTTGTTTATGTATATCTAAAATCGCCAAAATTCCAATTCCTTCAACATATACGTAGCTAGCATATCTTATGCTCACTATTAGGCTATTTCCTTACGGAGAGCGCAGAATTCATATCGACCATCAAACACAACTAATTTCAAGGTAAGGACCAACACAGCGTATAAGTATCAATTAGTATATATAATATCCGGCTCAAGTACACTATTCGCTCCAATTATCAGTTCTAATGGATATTTTAATTGCTTGCATGTGATTATGCATATAATTTGGCGTGTAGACACAAAAAAAACGGAGGAGAAACGCATTTGGAAAGAAATGCACAGACAAATGTGTACAAGAATAACGGAATATATGCAGTTCACATTCAAGTATATAAGTAGTTTATCAGTAGTAGTAGTGGTAGCAAGAGGAAGAGATAAATAAACACATACAAAGAGATACAGAAGGGCTTTGTCGCAGTAAACAGGTAGAGAAACCAAGATCTAGCATTTAGTTGCACCTCTAAAATAGACATGGACATAGAGAAGATAGAACATGCAAGCGATAAAACAGACATATAGGAGAGAATAGAGGATAATAAGAACTGAAGACAAGAGGAATAAACAAAAGGGGACAGCTGGAGGATAGTCTTGAAGATGTCGCTTACTGAATGCAATTGCGGAGGAAGTCAAGAAGACGCTTGCCGTAGACTTCGGGACGGACTGTGGTGATCTGATCAGCGTTGGCTCCACCGTGTTTCACGGTTTTGTAGGTCTGGGCAGTGCGTTTGCGCATTCCGTAGCGAGTAAGAATGTCTATCACAGCGATGAAGTAGACTACTGGTCGTCCTATGGCTAAAATACAAGAAAATGCAAGATGTACTGCAAAACTAAACAAAATCTCAATAAATAATTTAGAAAAATCACCAAATAAATATTTTCCTCTCTTCTCTTCAAGATGTGCATAGTGAACAGTGAAAATGATAGATTTGATTACCTTCACTGTAATAGCAAGCTCAGTTGAAATTACGTGATTACCGTTTTCCTCGATATGTTTTATGATTAATTAATGTTATTCCGATCAGGTGAATAATTAATTTCAACAAATAGTTGATTTTGTTAATGTTTGCAGTTACTATGACTCGAAAAGACGTACGCGCATGCCTTAATCCAGAGTAAAGCGCAAAAAAACAAAGTAGATAAACACTGAACAATGATTAACATACAAGTTTGAAGTCTAAAAGACAAAAAGTCTCAGTAAAAAATCACATGCCAACTTTAGAAATAGTTAATGAATAAGTACTGCTCAAAATTAGCGTTAAGTGAAAGTATTTCAACTTTGACATAACCAGTAGAGAGTATGAAGTAGGTCCCTATGCAAGGAACATGTGTAATCACTAATGAGATCAAAACAAACTGTGAGTATAGAAATAGAACCTTGGAGCCTCTCTACTACCATCTTCTGACTCATTTTTATTATTACAGTCAGTCATGACTAATATTTAACACCGAAGTCTTGACGCCCAACCTTTGAATACGTTCGCATAATTCCATCGAAAGCATGAAATATACTAAGCAACAATTAACACAAATTTTATTTAAAAAGTGACTTTGCTGAAAATCCCTTACTACGTGTGATGTATTGATATTTAGTCCTGTTTGGTTTGCTTATGCCAGTGTAACTCTTACGTTATCTACTTATATAGTGTTCCATTTGACATTCTCTTCGTCCCCACTTCCAGCTTCTCATGTGAGCTAATATCTTCATCTTTCCTAAATCCACATTATTTAACTCCCACTGTAGGGAGTTATCGTTTAAGTGGTTCACCATAATAAAGGTTGGCTAGACAAAGGATAAACGAAATGCTTCTTCCAACACAAACCACGAAATTAAGAACAACTTGCAAACACAATTTCTTTTTTAAGTAAACAAGCTAGAGAAAGCAAAACTGCACATAATAAATTAAAGATGTGTACACATGTGCGTTGATTAGTTGAAGACTTGCTTCAAATAAATGTGCAGTGCATGACACAAAATATGTAACATTTTACTTGAGATCAAATTCCATCTTTTGTTACTGAAAGTTTCATATTCGTGTGATTTCATAACGCGTACACATCTGCACCCAAAAACAAAGGGCAGAATTCTGCCATGCACCTTCCAAAATATAAAAGTCCAAGACTCTTAACAAGTGACAAATGTAATTATCCGTTTAAGTCAAAAATAGGTGCTATGAAACGGTGAGAAAACTCGCAATAAGTGCATACCAAAACACGTTGACTCAATTTCCGGATGGGAGAAAGGGAGCAAAACGAAATTCCAATAACGCCTAAGCAACCCGATTAATTGATGACAGAGCAACATAGATTTATTATATTAATCTGTTTATTACCATCTATTCTACCTATACAAAAAGCTGCTCCCACTTGTGAGAAGTGAAAGCTCATAAATCGGCACAAAAGGACCGAATCTTTGCACTCAACGAAGGATACATTTTTAATTAGATTCACTAGTATAGAAGAAAATATAATGAGGATTCTAAACTGAACGGTGCAGGAAGAATCATATATTCGGTGAAGAACAATCTGAAATTCGTGACGAACCCATAAAGGTTCGACCTTATAAATCAAAAGGTATCTGAAAAAATAAGAAACATATTCAACGTTATACAAGAGAGTTATTAATAGACAGTTCTATATATCAATAAATTATATACAGGGTGAGTAAGGTATCTGAGGTCACTTGTATTTTTGTAATTTAGACTAACCTGATGATAATTAATGTACTTTTTATATCAGAAGATCTCATGGCAGGTAGTACTATAACTAATGAAATGAATAAAGGCGAAACACATTTATTTAGAGGATACAAGATTTCTAAAAAATTCCACATCTTTCGTTTGCAAAGTTAGAAAGGAGCTGCTGAATGAAACAATGAAGCACGAGGCATAATGGGGCTACAAGAAAGAGAAAAGAGTGTTGTCAACCTTCTACTGACTCACTCATAAAACCTAGATTTGTGAGAAGAGTGCATTGCATGGCTTGATCGACAAAAATCGTGGGTGCCATCTTGCCAAACATCTTTAAGTGTCTGAAGGAACAACAATACAGAAAGAGTATCTTCATCAAGACCTCAGATACAAATCTTACGTCCTTAGGCGAGGTCATCAGTTTATGTGGGCAAAAAGAACTCAAGAGAATTGTTTAATGTGTGCAAATGTGTGTGCAAGAAATTGAAGAACCCAGAAGCACAGGAGAATCTTTGGTTTTTCTACCTCGAAAACAACTTCTAATAGAATTAATAAGTCATTCCAAGGAATGGCCATGTGTAGACTTACCGCACTGAAGTTTCGACTGTTATGCATGCACATGAATCTTCCAGCAACAGTGATGGTTTTCAATGTTATTAGCAGTGAAGGGTACATCATGACTAACTATTTACACAGGACCTTAGAGTGAATGCAGAAACAGATGCCTATGTCGAAACTCCTCAAACCTTACATAGACAGAATAGCCAATGAAGGAAGGCCCATTGTTTCTCAACAAGATTCGCCTCCATCCCACAAAGCTCTTAAAACCTACGATTGGATGGATGGCCGGAAATTTCAATCATCATGTTAACCACACCAAACTTATGTTCGCCTCCTAACTACTCACCAGACTTTAATCCTTTCGATTACAACGTCTGGGGCGGGCGTCTTTGAAAATGAAGTTAATAAGAATTATCATTACACCAAATCCTCCTCTCTCATGGAAGCAATAGCCGGAGCAATGGAAGACATCAATAAAGACCACGTGATCAAAGCTTGCAGTCATTTTCGAACTCAAGAATACAGAGCTTCTGCACTTTTCTCACCCAAAAAAACTGGTTTTTATGATGTATTGTACAGACATCTGCATCCATTGATCAAATAAACGCAGGTGTTTACTTAATGAAAACAATAAATTATCAAGCACATTAAGCCTTTCGCACTTTTAATGTGAACAAATGGGGGGAGAAAGTGGCGTTATAGTCACAAGATTTCTCTCATCAAAAGCAGATACGACGCCTAAGAATGGGTTTCGGATCAGACTCCCATCTTTTCTTATCACTATTGTGTGGCAAATACCGTAAAAGGCATGGATTACTGATGTACCGATTCAATATGCTTCAAAAATGTGTGAGTAAATTGAAGAAGTTCTGTTATGGTCAACAGATTTCTCACTGAAACAGTAATCATGGTCGTTCTTCGTCTTTTTCCCCTTCTCTCTTCAAAGTAGGAAAGATCTTTGGACTGATGCTTAAAATAGACTCAGAACTAGACTTCTGTTGCATAAAGTAGCTGCCATATCAATTCAATGAAAGAAAAAGATAGACAGAAAAGGCCTTAGCACTTGAAACACGAGTTGTTATAGGTAAGGAGATTCTCAGTAAAAGTAACATCATTATTTCAATCGACAGCCATCAAATCTAGTTATTAAGAGATCTTATCCTCAACACCAATGCAGTTGTCAGGAGAAGAGGACTGCCACTTTAAGTATTGAGTTTTAGTGTAAATACTATGGATTAGATGCTAGTCACAATTCTTTATGAACGCGCACATGGCCATATTTTCGTTGATTTGAGTCAGTAAATTGGGATGATTCCCCAACCTATGTAAGTGACTTGATTTACATCTTCAATGTGAGGCTAATTCACCTTTCGTAGACTAACTCCCAAGATAATTAAGGAAGGCATTGAAAACTCTTGATATGGAGAGAGAGGTAAGGCATTCTGAAGATGTTCTAATCCTATCACCCTCTTATTGCTCAAAATGAACCAAATTATTAGGTGCAGGCAAATGAGTCCTGATATCTCGACCTCGGTCTCGACAGACATGTCACAGACACACAAGAGAGTTAATATTGATGCTTAACTGAACAAAACTAGGAAGAGAATAGCAATAGGAAAAGACAGCCGCCATATCAATTCAACTGACTTCAAAAACTTCTAGCACTTCAAATGATAGTTCTTGTCGTTTGCTTTGGCCATTAAAAATTTTCAGCAATACAACACACTCAAAAATTTTTTCTCCCCTCCCCCCATACGTCTCGATGTAGTTATTTTTGCTTTTCTGGGGATTAACCAAAATAAGCCCTGATTAGCAGTAGCAATATACCGCTATCATATCAACTCTGTTCTATTCCACTAAACACCATCCTACGCTTCGAGCGACAACACATCAAAAAGAAACGAGAGATAGGCGCTAGAGCTATGTGAAAGGATCACTTGGCCAATGTAAAATTTGTTGCAAAGTAATGGAGAGGACTAGAGGCTGAGAGATGCGTTTCCAGCCGAAGGTTTGGATCGAGTAGGTATAAAGCCACAAAATCTATAGTTTGAAGGCTGTGACAAACATTGAGAGCTTCACAGTCAGTGAACGATGAGAAAATGATAGCAAAAGTTTAATCATATAAAAATACAAATAAAATTTTCGAACAAACAATCAGAAGTCAAATTAATCTAGAATCTAAAAATTTTAAAAATTATCAGTAGTGGGAGTAATCAGATAATTCGCATGACGAAAAGCCATATTTAACTCACTGTTACAGATGTTAGTTGAAGTCTATTAAAAAAACAAACACAAACTACGAAGATTCAGAGATCATAACCCCAATAGCAATGTATCCGAAGATACGAGGCGAGGATCGACTGAATACGTCTGAAGATCATGAATCTCCAATAATCGGACGTGACAACGATCGAGAGCTAAACATTCATGTATTCTCTACCATACTTACATGGTGATCCTCTGAAGGCGTAGAATTCACTGACAGGACTGAGTTCACCCGTAAACGGTTGTAAACGATACAAGACGTCATCTGTAGGGCTATCCGGTGGTGTATACGCACCTGAAAGCAACAAAGTCAAGCTGACTAAATGAAGCGTCAATGGCAAAAATAATGGTAAAAGTAAAAATTATCAACCTCAAACATTAATCCCCTTCTTTTACATTATACCCTGAACAAATGCATTAAACCTACAATTATTGGTAGGTCTCTACAAAATAGATGCCTTTGGGTACAAATAGATTCTATCGGACTTAATATTGGATCAAATGAAGCTTAAGGACAACTCACTATGTATTTAGTTCAATTTTTCCAAACTCATTGAAGGGAAGCATTTAAAAACAATGGTTTTGGAGGCCATCTGATATGAAATTGGGGTTATTAAAGCCTTATCTTGAAGGGCATTGTTCAGCAAGGTTGTTGAATCGACTCACTGGATGTGTACCGATGAGTATAGAACTATAGACAGTTTGATAAGACGTTTCCGAACCCTATCCTGCCTCACTTCATTTAGCTGAACATCTTTTGAGAGACACAGGACTACTTATACGTAGCTAAGGTCTGTGGAACATAAAAAACACCGCTATAATTAGTAAATTTGAAATTTACCATCTTCAGCACTTCCACCACCAGCCATCGCATCAAGATCCTCCGAATTCGACGGAGAAAAATCCACAAAAGACTCATTTCCCACTCCACCACCAACACCACCGCCAATAGACATTGGGTGAGACCCAACCGGGAATGCTGAACTAGGACCCATAGGAGGGGCATTGTGATTAGAGGATGGACCAAAAAGTTTTTCTTCAAAGATCTCACCCAGACCGTCGCCAGCAGATGCGAGCATCTCACCAGCGGAGCCTCGATGAGCGCCTGAGGAGGGTACTCCGGTGGCGATTTCTAAAGCAGTGGGGGAGGCGGAAGATGGATGACCACCTGGGAGGGAGCCAGAATTGCCCGGTGCTGAAGCCTCATCTTGCTCGTTGTAAGGTGCGGCCAATTCAACGTCGTGGATGCCGATTAGGGCACTATAATCCATCAGATTGTTCTCTTGAAGGAACTGTAGGGAATTATACAAAGTAAAATCGACATAAATAGCGACATATTACAAATCGAAAATAGAAATCGGAATCGTGAATAAGCAATTGTTTATCATTATTATTCGATTCATGCACAATGACAATGATATCAGAAGCTTCACTGATTTATGTTTTCATTTGTGAAAACAGTTCGCTTAGTGTGGAAAGTTAATATATATAAAATTGTTTGTCGTCGAATGTCAACTGGTCATATTTTTTCTCATATTAAGTTCCTCCTTAATGTTAAGAATGAAGCAAAAATATGTATCACTAAAGAAATGTTGCCATAACTGTTATTTATTGAAATTAACATAAAAAATCACCTCCTCCAAACAGGAATCAAATTTAAAGATGAGAATATCAGAAATCTCGCATTGATTAAATTCCCAGCACAAGAAATTCATGAAATTGCAAACTGTCACATTTAAATGCTTTAGATTCATCAGAAGCTTGCCTTTCCTTTGTGTTCGAAAGCACGAGCCGATTTGAATACCCAGAAAAGGGAATCAAAAATAGGTCAATCATTACAGTTAAAGAACATTGATGAAAAATTCCAACAACCGGATTATTTCAAGTGACTCAGCAATGTTATCAATTCATGCAGCGCGTGGCTTTCAGTTGGCCTAGAATAGCGTGCTCTAGAAGATGTCTAACCCTTTCCAACTTCTATCCGAAAATATACGTGGGTGTCTTGCGGTTATCATTTTTATTTGATGGGTACAAGTCTACTCTAAACAGAGACAGTATTAATAGAGGCAAAACAAAGCTACATTAACGCTTGCAGGAGATGGAATGCTCCATTACTAACAATGCATTTAAAATTTTGCTTATTTGGAACGGAAAGTTGCAATAAAGCGTAACCTCAATTATTGTTTAGTAAATTTGATTGAAAAATATTCAATTAATGGTCTTATTAAGAAATACTGATTTGAACAAAGAGATGTGGAGCTTCCAGTGTTAAAACTATCTGGGGAAGGGGGGAGGGGGAAAGGGAGAATCGAAGCGTTACAAATCAAAATATTTTATTAAAGTGAAATTTTTTTAATTTTGGCAACATCGAAATGCCGACTCACTGCAATATCACGTTCAAGATTCTCCAGAAGTCGCTGCTTGGCCGATTCTTCTAAATGGAGTTCACAGATATCATTCATGAAATCATTATCCTTCAGGGTTGGCAGTGGCTTGCTCTACAATAAGAAGCAAAAATACAGTCTACGGAATTTCCATCGCAGACCAATTTAGACATGGCATTTGAGTATGTCCCGAAGAAGCCAATTATTCATCAGTTTTAATTTTGCAGCGAAATTAAGAACTGAAACACAATCGTTAAGCCATGACTGCTGTTGTTGCTGTTAAGTTAAGAATATGCTAGGGGAAGAAGTGGAAGCATGAGATTAGATTTCAATGAGTATGCTGGTTCCGAAGAAAACGAAAAGAGATGGAAAAGAACCCGACGCACTGATGGGCTTGACGGAGCTCACAATTATTTTCCGCCGCTTACCCTACGACTTCGCGATTGTTTCCATTTGGAATTCTGGATAGAAGGGAGAACAAATTAAGCAGCAGTAGAGTGGACATTCTGATTTATATTAAAACAAAGGCATGAAGACATGACTAAATAATATCGTTACCTTTCACTTTGCCTCAGTACTAATGCATTTAAAGTAGCACAAGATCTCCTCAGTAGGGTTACTTTAAGGACCCAACCAAATTAAGATTAAAGATACTCCCCTTGCAAAACTGAGCCTCCTTAAGACTAATAGGAAACACGAGCACTTCCAAGACGAATAAGGCCGAGATTTATGTGGAGAGCAAGGTTATAGTTGAGATAGAAATCATGATTGAGGATTGCAGGGGATAAGCGTCAGCGCCGAGGGAGTGGAAACGGCTGAGGTCATATTATGGCATATTTAGCGGAGTTGATGCGTTGTATCTTTTGCTCGTCTGATGAGAGGCAAATAAAGATCATCATCTGATTATTTAGATCAGTGAAGACATATGATTCCATATGTGCGGTAGAGTTGCATGGCTGCCAAAATCATAAGATATCAATATTCCTTTATTGGAGTAACCAAGCGAACTGGTGAGTACCAGTCCATAGAATGCAAATTAACATTATTACTATTAGAAAAGCTTCCTCAAACAAAGGTGAGTGCTAAAACCATTTTCAGCTTTAATGAAATTGGAAATTACCACTGCTGGTCAATTAGTGGAACTCATTTGCAATAATCAGTCATCCCCAAACTCAAAGAATACGAACTTGTAATATAGATGATTCAAAGTTATGCTTCAATGGCAATTAGGAAAAGTTGTGCACATTTTAGGGAGCATTAGAAGTGAAAGGATTTGTACCACAAGTTCATCGGACCGCAATGATTGCAATTATGAGGTCGCGCTGTACTGGTAATTTTCGTAGTATTACTTACCGCTTATAATGAAATTCCTTAAGCGAACCAGACAATGTCATTAACTTGCTGATCTACTTGCCTAGAAGTGGTACTAATAAAATGGGGCCGTGGTCTAGTGTATTTTATAAAAAAATATCACACATGAATTGTAATGACGTCTATGTATATTCCATGACAGTGGAATTATTTGAATAAGTTTATAATAGTAGTGTTTAGGCGAAATCGACTGAACTTCCATAGGCTTATCTCAACATGAATATAAAGTCAATAATTAAGTCACCAGTCTAAATCAAAGAGCCCATACGTTAAAGGAGCCTCGACAATATCACAAAGTCCAACTCGTCATAGAGAAGATAAAGGACAGAATAGACACATATCTTAACATACAAACAAAGTGACCCGGTTATGCAATGAAAAATGAAGACCTGGTCGATTTTTTTAAAAAAGTGCTTCGTTCTAAGTACAGGAGCGCAGGCTTAGCCCCTGGGAAAGTAAGCATAAAAAAGCAATACAATCGCTAAACCCGTATTGAATTCACATTTACCAAAATTGGCCAAATATAAAATTCGTCAGACAAAAACTTCGAATGCATTAATACTCCTAATACACATTGTAAATACCTTACCGCGGAATTTCACATAAATGCAACGTTATTAAAAGAAAAAAGACACGTGATGTAAACACACATACGAATGTTCCAACTCCGTAAATATAAAATTATGACTTAAGTATTTTACAATCAGAAAACCTGACTACTTGTGAATCAAGATTGATGCAACAAAGGGATTTTCTAGAGGCAGCACAGACTTTTGTTTCTAGAAACTAAATTTCTGAAAACGAAGAGATTTATTGTCTTAAACATTTTCATTGAAAACAAACATGCAATTTGACCATAAACAAAACAGATGTAATATACTTAGGGATAGACAACAGTTTTCATGATGAATAACTTTAGTTTCCCGTATAATCTATAATCTTATTTCAAGTGCTGTAAAGCTAAAATTCAAAGTGGCATGTTAAAACCGGAATGCGAGACAGAAATACAATGGCAAATAGGTAGATTGAATCCGAAGGTTATCCATCCAGAGGAATCACATCTCAGCCTCAATTAAAGAGTAGATTTATGCCAAAATAGTTTGGAAAGTAGAATTAAAGAAAAAAAGGTATTTTGGGTAATTTTTAAATTTACTAACATTGATTTCTAAATACTTCGATAGTAAATTCAGTTAAGTAATTGTAGTAGCTATTTAAAAATGCCACAATTTGAGCTCCAAGACAATCTATTCGTCTGTGACATGGACAAAAATGAATACCTCTTCGAATCAGGTGTAAGCAAGTAAGTTGATTTCAGAGGTAGCCGAAGACAATTCTTAATCAGTAAAAATTTATCATAGTAAAGTAGGAACAAGAGCGAAATGCACAAAGTTAAAAGTAGACATAAATTAAAACAAATAACAATACACGGGATAAAAAAGAGAAAGTAACTCACTTTTTCCTTCTCATTAGCTTCTCTGTCCACAACCGAACCCTAGAAAAGAAAGAGGAAAACAGACAGTAGATTAGACATTATTAACCATAGAAACGGCAAATCTTCGGTGGAATGAAGCAGGAAAGGGGAGGGGCAGAGTGAGAAAAATAGCACTGCAGACTGTCGCACACAGGAAGCCAGAAAAATGAACCATCATGGGAATGCCAAATATAATAAATCAGCTGAGGTGAACATTCTCCGCATTTAGAAGAAGAGGAAGGAAAAGGGAGATAATTCAAGGAACTTGTTGCTACTGGGAACCGAAAATCTACAGACTTAACGGAACTCTGCTGCTATGGGGATTCAATGAATATCCCCATAACGAAAATCAAGTGCAAAAATGTCCCAGGTACAATAATGAAAGGAACGCTGATTATACAGTAAATCCCCTAAAGAACTAAAAAACGAGAAATAAATTATGCTATCAATTGCCCTTACAAATAGTTAAATGGTACGCATATGGGACAGCCATATTATTTAATGTGAGCTTTACTCCAAAATTATGCTCGGCAACGACCCTGCAATTTACCACATTTTCGCATAAAAATAATTCATTCTTATATAACACTATGCTTCAATGAGAATAAAGGTAATTATTTGCACTCTAATGCAGAAATTATTTTTGTCAAAAGGGGAAATATATATATATATTCGATTAAAGATACAGGTGCAATCTCAAAACCTGGATAACAATAACTTCACAGCAAGACAAAGAAAATACAAAATACAAACATTGCTATAATGGGACTAAAATAAAAAAGTAAACTAAATTTCAAGATATCAATTAATTACGGACGATGGAATCGAATGTCCAGACTAAAAAGAGATGAGAACATCGCAAATATGTACACATTACTTATCAGACGCTAATTAGTGGGGGATAGGTAATATACTACAAATAAGCTTTTAGTGACCTAGTTACAGTCAGGTATTATGCAGAGTAGAAACTCGAAAATCAAATAGCAATTTCATACCACCGCCACCGCAGATTCAAAACCAAAATACGACCCTAGTAAACTTCTTTGCCTGTCCTTCTACACGAAAAACAGAAAGATCAAAAATAGCAGTAGGGAAAAAAAGTTGAAAAATAAGAGAAAAAGGGCAAAAAGACGGAGCTACTACAGCAGATTATTGCAGAGCAGATATGCAGTGAGCCAGAGAGGCAGCGATCAAACAATCAGCGTCAAACACACACAGCGTTAGAAGAGATAATTTCACATGCAAATAATCACGAAGGCAATAGCAAACAAAAGAGAGCGCAAGAGATAGAGAGCCAGGACTTGCCGGTCTTGAGTGTGGTCGATGCAGACCCTAGATAGAGGCAGACAGAGCAAAAGATGGAACTGAGTTTTATTCAGATTGAGATGAGATTACTATCCCGTGAAAATCAGAAGACGATATTAAATGCAGACTGTAAATCTGTTACACTGCCAATAGATTATAAGGATGAAAGAGTAGAAACCTTTGACCGTTGAACTTTTAAAATAAGCAATAAGAGGTAAAACGAAGTGAATGTTCATATAAATAAACACGAAAGATTACAAATTGAACTTTCCACAAGAAAGAAAATTACTACAATGACTCATACAACGTTAAGCAATCATCATTAACTAAATGTGTTGAGGAATACCGAGCCTCAGGAACTATTTTCAAGTAATCAATCGGCAAAAAGAGGCTCCAATAAGAAATAAGTGACATTGTTGGGTGAATACACGTATGTACAATAGCGCCCTGATGAGAAATTTAAATTTCTTCACCCCTCCCTACCTGACTTAACCAGCTAGATTGACAATTTCATTCACTAGATTGTGCACTGATAAGCCCACGACTTCTGACACTGTAGACGGGCATGTTAACAGCATATAAATGTCTAATATTTAAATCTTTTAGTCTTAAAAAAATGAATAATCTATAGACCCAACACAAAACAGAACATGACTACGGAGCTCTTACAGATTTACACCATTAAGATGATACTTGTAGAGCAAGCATCAATTCATTCAAAGAGCTAATGGAGTGGAAATTAAACAATTTATGAAAAGCGCTCATCCCACTTCCCTCCTACTTTACGATAAGTAAGGTTAATTGTGCGCGCAAACCAGACACACAATACAAATATATGTCATATTGCAACTGAAAAGATAACCAAGAAAAAACTTAGAATGTTATGAAAGTGGATAAATAGAGGGTATTACTACTCACAGAGCAATTGATGCAGGTGAGGATACCAAAGCTACACTGAAATGGGAATGAGATTATAAATGATGAGAACCAGGAATGAGACTTGAGGCTAGGTGAATGCGTGTTCAATGGTGTATCAATTAACGCCCAAAACAGTGTGATTTTTGCAAACAGTGAAGCAGTGGCTTAGCGTAAAACACTCCCTTAATGCAGAACGTAGAATCACCAACTACGTATTGGTGACCTCAAAGACAACCCCTAAAATTAAAAGACTGCCAACACTTGAGGACATGACTACATAATTTCATTATCTAAATAAATTTAAAGCTTATTGAAAGGAGCTGTATTTTCTGACCCTAATCCTAGGCAGAGAAAGATTGTTTGGAACCATTCTTCTACAACTGACTCATCAAAGTTGTGAGAGTATGACGGGCACAAATGGCACTGTCTAGTGCTTCATCAGCAACCTTCACCCAGATCCCAAAATTTTACATAACTTTGATCGCTGTAAATAGAATGAAGTGGTCATCATCCTCTATCATCAATAATCCATCCTTGTCTTCTTCCCAGATCTGAATGGATCGGTTGATCTAAGGCTGCCATGAGTGATTTAAAGAGCATCTCAGTTGCCATAGTAAAGCAACAGAATACTTGCAATTTGACAATTTTGGTTTACTAAATGACCCGCTGGCGCATATGTGATTAATCAAACGACCATTCAGACGGACTTCAGAAGTTGAGTGTACATTTCTCCGCCTCTGCTAATTTATAATCCCGACTAATTCGACAATTTATGTCATGCAAGCTCAAATTATCTTTATAGGCAGCCCCAGACATGCTCTCAAATTGGGAGGAATGTAAACTACTCTCCATTTGCTAGAAGAATCATTTAAATGAATTGAGCAAACAATGGCTTGCGTCAATAATCTGTCTCAGGATAAATTATGAGCTTAAACCACTAAAAAATGAGGACTTCAACAGCAAACTACCAACTGGAAAAGTAGGATTACGGTGAAAGTGAGCCAGTGAATAATGTGGGTTAGTCTAGAAGGTGAATGCCGAGTTGATGTGCAAATCGATTAGGACTGAAAAACATACACCACAATTCCGAGATGAGCCCTCTGAATTTACTATTGGATCTAGGGAGCCTGGACACTTCAATGTAAAAATAAACGTGGGTATCAAAACATAAACAGAGGGTGAAAAATAGCACCAAAGGGCAAGCAATGAGGATGCGTAAGACTTACTTTGAGATCGTATTTTCGATGAATGGTGACACGAGGACTGAAGACATTGCGCATTGCCAGTAAGTAAGTTTCTTGGTCATTCACTGTGATTCGATACATACCCAGATACTGCGGTAGAAGAGTCTGACCATGCACGTTAACCACATACTACAAAAGGAGGAAGTGATGGAATAATAACAGTAATAATGCACATATGAGGGGAAAGCAATTGATTGAATTTAACGGAGAAGCACTGAAAAAACCTTCAAATAAACTTGGCGTCTAATGAAGTTTATAGACACAAGCGTGCCCCTCATTTAGGCATTTAAATGAAATATAAACAACTCAATTCTGTTCTCTTATTTTAAAACCCAAACATCTTAAAATTTGATAGCCACAATAATCACATCACCAATAGAGAAATCATGAGGTTCTTCATCATAAAATCGATATTCCTGTCAAATACAGAGGAATTATGACCTAAAATTACACAACGCACTCTTCCCACCAAGAAATCCCAATTCGATGCAAATTCTGTTAGAGCACATAAAAATGAATCGCAAAAGAGTCAATCTAGGAAGATGTGAAGAATACACTTTAGCATTAAGCCGACGAAGCCAATTGAGCCGAAACGAATCCAAGTCTAGATCATTGCAACTCAAGAAGTATAGTTGAGTTTATACTACTTTTAGACTCTTCGTGACATCACTAACTCTATTTCGATTCTTATCATATTTGCTGGAAAAGATACAGAGATATTTGTCTTCTTTTCTAAGGCATTTCTCTAAGTGATATCAGCACTTACGATGTTTAATAAATTGAGCTGAGGCAATTTCAACCACAACAAGCGGATAAAAGATAAGAATACTGACAATAAACACCGCTAATAATCAATTAACTAATCTCGTCTTCTTTTTTTCCCCATTTCTTATTGCTATAATTAATACGATCAGATCGTACAGGTTATTAACAACAAATAAACTTTTCGGGTTCAACTTTGGTCGATTAGTATTTAACATAGCTAAGATATTATTAATTTCTTTTATTTCCAGATAATGGTGTAAACACAACCATTGAAAGATAGCGTTCGGCTCAATTCACACAGTTAACTACCGTAATAAACAAAAAACAAAGCGTACAAGTGGAAAATTTTCGAACGAAAACGTTTTTCATCCGCTTTTCTACATTCCCCCAATTTGTACCCTCTTCATCCATTATCGCTAATTAAAATTTCACAGGACAGCAAACAGAAGATGTTCAATTGCACTAAACTACAAACACTGTAGCTAATAATCTAATAGATGTCCCTACAATCCAGTTAGACCATCCTAGCAGCGAAAAGTCTCACTCAACAATGTTGTGTTTTAATAATGTTGCAAATGGCTGCAGCTTGCAAAAAATGGCTCCAATAATACTCAGGGTAGACCCTAAAACGTTCCTAGCCGAATCATGCTATAGAAACTAGGTATAGTCGATTACGAATTTCACAAACCAGCAGATTTATAGTTCAATGAAGCCGTTAAATTTGTATTACACTGGCATAGTGTTGGCGAATTTAGATTTCACAGAATTAAATTACCATTATATTTCATAACAGAATGCCAGCTGCTGCTAACGTAATTCAAAGTTCATTTACACTGCACAAACAATGCAGCGATGCAATTCCGCGCTGTTAAACCAGAGAAAAATGTTGTTAGAAAATATGATTTTACTTAAATAAAGCATTGAACGTGAACGAGGGGCGCAACGCTATTCATCAAGATGACTTCTGATTGGTTTGCGCACTGTTTTATAAAAGCCATATGCCAAAAGCTTTCGGATGTTTTTGGCAATATGATGAGCTCAGCAGAGTTGCCCAAATCTAACTCGGTATAAATGGAAGATAATTCACATTTAAAAGTAAAGATATTTAAATCAGCTGGAAAGAACGAGGTAACCTAGGTAAGACTCTAGGGAACAAAATATAGTACACTTGGACATGAAAATGAAAAAATGCGACCAAATAACATCCAGTCGTCCAGCAGCTGTGACGACGGGAGCTACCACCCAATCTTATAAACGCTTTTATAAGAGACACTCTTCTGCGATAAACTGAGCACGAATTCGTAAAATAACTGACCACAAAATCGTGATTGAACGTCCAATTGTGCACAATCAGATATAAAAGACAAAATTCAATTGTTGAGTTAAATTCGAATAAAGGCGAATCAATGAAACTTGTAGTTCAATTCATTTTAATATTGCATGTGCTGACATTCGAAAAGACTATGTATCTTTGAAACAAAAATATAGAGCGACTTGAGGAAACCGTTTACATTGATGTTAAAAAGAACCTGTATTCGAAAACAAAAATTATTTAAAAATTCTTTTAAATATGGCATATTAAGTTAAGACGACATTAATAACAAGGAGTGTACAGATTTCAACGTAGCGTCTGCTGGGTAATGAGATTAAAGTGGAATTTGATGTTTTCTACATCTGAGTTAAGGCTTTTAATAAAAGCTACAGTTGTGATTCGTGCCTCTGTCTTAAAATTCACCATTTACTCGATCCAGTTGGAAATTAGATTCTTAGATGATTGAGCGATCACTGCTCAGTATAGCTGTTTTCAAGAGCGAAACTAAGAATCTCTTATATTTGCATTTTGTTAATCAGTTCGAATAAATTCGATAGCAGAAGGAGTCTTAAACCCAAAATTGACAAAACCAAGAGAGAGCGGTGGTAATATTCCCTCCTTTAAAATAATAGACTATTTATGTGATAAAATTATTTATTATTAAATAAGACAAGCCTATTATGCACCATTAAATTTAGCAGCTTCCCTTCCGACTTCTTGATATTGTCGAGAAAGAAATATTATATTAGAGAAAAAATAGCATTTTTATTATTTGTCTGCTATAATAAACGGGAACTCTATATCTTATCTGTTATATAATTGTTATATTCCATTATTTGAATTGTTTGAAAGTCTTAAGCAGAATCGAATTTCAAAATTTCGTAATAGTGTCCTCTCTTCTGCTGATGTAGAATATCCGAATTTTTAGAACATAAAGAAAACTCGATTCTCACAAAACCGCCTTTTATTAATACTTCTGCAGTATGAGAAGCTTCAAAGAATAGTAGCCTTTGATAGCTCACACAAACCACAAACCCTTAAGGGCATTTTTCAAATAAAAACCAAGCTTAATTGCGTTTGGCAGTGAGGATTTTTCACCCTTCTCAAGAGATAAAATAACACTATTGCTCGACAAGAGTACCTTAAAATAAATCAGTAAAAAGTTGAGAAGTGGAACTAATTGCCGAATTGAATACAAGATTCTATTTCAAAAAGTCGAAAGCCAAAAGAAATCACACAATCCAACTAAAGCGAGACGCTGGGATCATAATTTACTAAAAACAATACTAACAAGAACTAACCTAACGGATACTGCATTATTACAAACAGGCGATTCATTAAAGTTAATCAATATCACTTCCCCATCATGATTAACATTTGCAAAGATTCTTAGTTTCAGCAAATAAATTAGTGCATTTATGTTTACAAGCCTTCAACCGTTTTGAAATACAGAAACGTACTTAGAAAACAAGTATTAGATTTCATTCAGATTCGGAAAAGTACATTCTACAATCCAACGTAATTACTTTAGAAGGTGAAAAAGCATCCAAAAAGGGTAGGACGCCAATGGTAAAATATTAGATATTTCGAATCCTATAAGGGTCATTCTCTGTAACATGTAGGGTGAAATTTTCAGTATAACATTCCACAGAAATTCACTTCTTTTTTCGTAATATCAAATATAAAAGTAACAGGTAAAATAATTTACACAATTTAATAGTGCCTAAGTTGAGAAAAATAGACACCTCACATCCATTAGGGTCAACATCTACAGAATTATTAATTGCACATACACATAGGAGTCAATTTATTTGCCATATATTAGCAAATAAGCATAAAAATGCTTTTTAAACACAGAATGGCGGGAATTCACAATTTTTCCTTAGACAATATCTAACTGACACCATATTTATTGAAATGATTATGAAGATACAGTCAGAGAGCATAGACCGAAAAACCACTGACAGGCATTTTGTAACCAGATTGATTAACTGCATTCATTAGTATTAGTCATTAAAGAAAAAGTTCTTGAAAATCTACCAATCGCTCAAGAATAGTGTTAGGAAGCATATTCAATTGCGTGTGCGCTGGTGGCACAGTGATCAATGTGCAAATCTGCTAAGTCAGAGACCACGAGACCAAGCTCATCAGTGCCCAGCAAACATAAAGTGGATTATCGAAAACAATTACTATGGTCAAGAGGTGCTTCTCATAATAACAGCTCCAGGATAACTTCCTATTACTCAAGCAAAGAGTATTTAAGATCTCCCATAATGGATCTAAGAGAGCTCCTATTTTTCATTTTAAAGATGAAAATGGCGCTGTCACCCGATCCTAAAACTTGAGTCAACACTTTATTCATCTATCAAATGAATTAGATCTGTTTTAGAGAAATGTCCTATATAAATCAATCCAAACCCTCACTCCTGAAAAAAGATAGCAAACGCAATTTTTACCCAAGTGGCACCAAAAGACAGGTCTTAAGGAATTCAGAAAAAAAGGGCCATAAAACGCAACTCGAACCATATAGAAAGGTTCAAAATCGAAATCTTCAAATTTTCTATTCCAATATTCTCGATAAATGATGCACTGGAAGCTAATCAGTTCATAAACTTTCATCAAATGGATAAAATGAATAAATCCATTCTCTAAAGAGGCTAGAAACTTATTTTTAGGTAAACGTACATGCTACTTAAAAAAAAAGGTAATTAATGACCGATTCAGTGAACATTTGTGCCTTCAAAAATGCCAAAACGCACGCATATGAAGAGAACAAACATCCAGGATGACAAGTGAGAAAAAGGCGACAGGAAGTCAAACATATTTTATTCAGAATTTAGCTACTTATCCTCTCATGATGATTTCGTTAAAAACAACATAGGCATGAAATACGTTTTGTTTTTCTTGAATTGTATATTTTCCTTTTAAAGCAAAATACGCGAATTAAATATAGCACCTTGAATAGAATGAAAGCATTATAAAATTGATAGCGCACATGACCCCATTCATGTTAAAAATAGTGTTATGCATTTAGCCTTTGTAGCTTTTCAATGAAATGCAGTGATTGGAACGACCATCTTTATCAAAAAACGATCGTCCTAGAAAAGAACTCGCTGCAGTCCAAGGGACGATTCATGGAATTTGAACTTTGAAGATGACCTGCCAAATAATTAAATATTGACCAACCTGAATAAAAAAATCGAATGATATAAGATTCTTTGATTTTATTCTCAATTTTCGTTCTTCTCCCATTACTTCACTTACTGTTAGTCAGTTTCTGCATTACTGTGGGTAATAATAAAGTACTAGGCGGTTTCATTATCAATAGGACAATAAGTCAACTCACTTCATGGTAATTCTCAATGAAGTGATGCATCTGTTCCACTTCCTCTGAACTGATAGTTTTGAGGACATAATGTCGGTTATAAGTAACCAGCAACTTTGACCCCGATTTCCCACTCACTGTATCCCAGAGGGGTTGATATCTCGTAAAGGATTCCCAATAGTCATTCGTATCAACACTGAACCTTTCACGCAAGTTCTGGAAGGCCAGTGGGCAGTATTCCTTGAATTTGAATCGACTTGGCATATTCTCCCTAGAAAATAAAGAATCAGAAAACTCCGAACCTCAATCTTACTTGTTAAATAGATGACCCTTCACCTTGATTTTCAAGTAGGCCTTGAAATCATCCTTGAGGAGAACTGCACGTGGTTTCATGTGTTGAAGAGTAGTAAGGGAGTGGTTAATGCCCCACATGAGAACAGACTTCAAGGGTTCGTTAGCTCGAAAGAGCTTCAGTTTCTGACGGCCACCTTTGAGTTTCTTCTGCTTGGACTGTGTTGCCATATCTGAGATAAAGAGAATAGGTTTTTAAATAAGGGATCATAATTGATTTTAATGCTAGCTTTTCACACTTCTATGGTTTACTTGATTGATGTCAGTGGATTAATAAACAAAGAGAGGGGGCAATCAACAAAAGTAACGATGACCATAGTGAAAGTACAAAGCTCGGTCGTTAAACATGTAAAATAAATTAAACGAAACTGTTTTCAATGCGAGATTTGATTGTGGAGTCCGTAAACAATAATTTGTAGCCATTTGATTGAAGGTGTGTTTACGAGGACAAAAGTCAACAACAAAAGATGATTCCACGTTAAAGTAAGAGGCTGATGTCAATGACTTACAATTTTGACATAAACCCAACGAACACTAAACTTTTAAAATAAGAGAACATACGTTCTTAAGAGCTTGATTTTAAAGGTTATCACAAACATAGTGAATGCAAAGTGATTTAGAAAAATAATTTTTTGAAAAAAATTAAGTAGATGTGAACCTCAAATAAAAGGCAGCAGATACAATTATTCCAACTAACTCGTTGGGTAATTATTTACTACAATAGAGTTATTAGTAATCTAAACGCGAATCGGCCACTTTAAAATGCAGATACTTGAAGTAAAGAATTTTAGCGTATCACGAACTATTCGGAGGAATACTAAAACCCAATTGGGTGATAACAACGGAGTAAAATTTTTCATCCTCAGTATTCGATTTCGGAGAACTTACAAGCACTATAACATAATTTCGTGAAGGAAATAAACGATAACCCAAAGGAGATCTAAGGAAAAACCATAATGGCACTATTTCGAAGAGTGACAGACGGTCAGAGTATTCAATGCGTGACATTCAAATAGAAATAAAAGCCTTAACCCATATTGATGCATTCAATACAGAATAAAGCAATTCATTTTGCCTAATAAACTTTAAACAGGAGTCTAAAAACTGAATTGCTTACTAATTTACGATAGGACATTTCGAATATTCGGTTGATTTAGCCGCCTATAATGCTGTTGCCGATACTAGAAGTACGAATTCAGACGTAAACCAAATGTTTAAACTAGATTTGAATAACATATTACTGTTAGAATAAACATGTAATTTTAAAAAAACTGAAAATAACTGAATAAAAGAAATCTAGAGTGAGGATTGAAATAAATAATTAGTGCGAAAACACTGGAACGATTAACAGATTAAAATTAGATAATGATATGATTTTGATTGTCGATCGATTTGATATAAATAAAACTGAAATATATTGAATAAAATGTGGTTTACCTTCTAGATGTTTGCGGTTACACATAATCTGCGGTCAAGTAGTATGATAATTAATAAAAGAACATAAAAATTAACAGAATTACTTAGTTATTGTACCTTATAATTAATCGACCTATTTTTTCTTAACACATTTGGTCTCGTTATATAAAGTCATTTAAGTGCAATTACTACGGATTAAGCCAAAACACATGATAAAGAATAAATTTCATTTATAATAAATGTGAAAATCTAAGTAATAAAATAGATGATTCTTACTATATCTCAAAATTATTCACACACAAAGTCCGCGGATTAACAGAGACTACGGCTTTATTGGTCAGAATAGTGTTCTAAATAAAGTGAATCATTCAAACAATTTAAAATTTAGATGGAAAATCTGATTTTGACTGCTTATATCTTGAAGAAAATTTAAGTATATACTTTTTGTAAAATAGAAATTTTAGTAATAACTGGTGTTATTCAAAATTGTAACAGTGGAGAAACTTTGCAAATTTCAAAGTTAATAAATTTATCATCTCGTTGTACTAATGATTGTTATTGTTCCCAAACAAAAATTAGGAAATTATAAAATGTTTGAATTAATATTTCTTTATTTAAAATGGCGAAATGTCATTTCTATCTTCACTAATTCTTTTTTTAATTTTCACAAGCACACTTTATAACAATTCCAGCATACGGAAAATGTAATCGCTTAGCATACTTCATATTGCTACTTATTATTTTCATGCACTTTCGCAAATCTCTAGTAAATATTCGTTCATTTTCTCGAGCTATTTTGAAATCTTACATTTTAATAATTTTGATAAATTGTGTTCTTCTTTCCACATAAAGGATTATATTTCAACTTTGCATGAAAATCAAATGATTTGTATCTAAGTAAAGTCGAATTTTCGACTGAATTTCATTTCTCTTTGACCTCATTGTCATTTTTTTGTGCTGTGTAACATGGTGGAATTCTATTTTCGCGTGGACTTAAACAACAACATTAGTAGTAGTTTATTTTTCACAATTGATTGAATGTTACTGTTGTGTTCTAATACCTGGATTCTGATCTATCAATTTTTTGGATTTAGGCTTACCGACCGAATAAAATATAGACCTCATGGTACATGATTTTTCAAAAAGGGTACAGAAATTAACCTTTTTCATCTTTTTTCATTGCTCTTGATTGGTGAATCAAAATTGTCTGCATTATGACATCCTGGTATTGATAATAAAATATATATTTTAATCAGTAAATTGATTTCACTGTAATTATAGTTCAATCCAATTTTTTGGAACCTCAAATGATAGTGTATTGAAAAATCATTATATCTTCAATGAATATCGATGCACTAACCGATAAGATACAACGAACTTTATTAAAAGTCGCCTGTTATAACGTAAAAGGTTAGAAGTCACAGTAGTAATCACTCAGAACAGATCAATTTAGAAAACTCGGTAATTTACACAGAAGCCAATAACCCACAGCATAGTACAAGCCATGTTATGACAAACACGTCTATGAAACTCAGTCCCAATCAGTATTGGCTTAACCAAATAGGCATAATTAGAAGGTGTCTTTATCTCTGAGGAATTAAGAAGAAAACCGCTTTTTTATTTATAGAATTATTGGATGCGGGAAAATACTATTATTATTTCTTCTCACGTCTTCTGTCGTAGAAAATTCACCCGTAGGTCTTCGAGGACAGATCGACTTGGAGACTAGAAAGTTTCATTCTTCTTAGAACTGCACACGGTGGAACCGTAATCTGATATTTAACCTGAGGTCTAGGAGAGAGAACATGAGTAAGATCGAGTATCTAATACAATGCAAATAACGCTTATCATATGGTGATTTCGCGAGTCTAAGTCTAATTTGTCCTTACCAACCTCAACATCATATATACTGATCCTATGACGAATTGTAATAATCGCAACTGTTCACTGGCAACACAGTTAATAATCATGTAAATTGGTGCGTTAACAGCAAAACCGCTCTTCTGACTGCACCTTCTCCTGTCTGACAGGGTTCTCTTCGACATCATCACTTCATGCACAGTTCTCAACTTTCGACCTATTAACACTTCACTTGGGAATTTTTCTCCTAATGAATGATGCGGAAATGATTTATATTCCAAAGGGAAATTTGGCAACACCTCTTCCTTAGTTTCCTTTTCTTTCGCCCTTTTGTAAGCCTCCCATATGCGTATCGACGAATCTTTCTGACTGTCTATTTGGCTGAGGGTGGTATGGACAGGTTCTGATGTGTTTAATCAATCATTTATCTCGGAACCCCTTAAAGTCACTGACATGACTTGCGTCCCGTTATCCAAAACAGAGTCTTCGGCTATCCTAGTGTCGAGAAGATTCGATCCAATGCTCCCATTATTGATCCGCCAGTCACCAAAGTTGGTAGTACTACTTCTTGTCATTTATAAAGTTAATCAACCGTAATTAACACATAATATCATTTACCGGATCCTCGAAGTCGACGTGTAACCTGGCCCAAGGACCATGGCACGGGATCTTGGCGGAACGAGTTCTTTGCAATTTGCAGACATTTGCTGCACTGACGCACGAGATATTCAATATCCTTCTCCATGCCTGGTCCGTAAACATATTCTCTGGCTATGGATTTCACCCAGCTCATCCCAGAATGGCTCGGGTAGAACTGTCATAGAACAAAATTTCTAAGGGCGGAATGAAATATTAAAGAAGAGTCAACTGCCGGTATTGAATCTCGCTGACAGTAAAGGTTAAGCAGATCGCCTTTTGGTGGAAAGAAAGGCCACTCAGAATGGATAAACTTCAACGCTTGCTGTAAGACCGCATCTTTCACCGTTTCTTCTCGCATGTTGTCTGTTGATACCGGTCTGTTTCGAATCGACTCCGTCAGTATGTGCCGAACATCTCTTTGAACCGACTCGAATGCAAAAACTGTTCCTTGACTTGTCACACGCTAGATATTGAAGAGTCGAGGTAAACCATCATCTCGGCCGAAATTCTGTTTTCTGGTACCTGATATCGCAGTCTACCGTTGAAGATGATTTGCAGAATGCATTGGGACATCTTTTCTTGATCCAGATACTAATAACATATGTATGTTATTCTGCCATATGTATACTCAATGAAATTTTTTACTACGTACATAATGACCAGTGCTTTCTTTTCAATTTGTTGTGGGAGAGGACTGCCCCATTTTTATGACCGGGTGCGTCAGCAACGAAGACATAGGCAAACTTGAATCATAGTGAATCAGCATCATCTCCGAATTCAGCATCGACTTGGCTTCTCGAAAGCCTCTTCGCATCCAGTGACCATTCCCACAATGTATCCTTATGCAAGAGTTGATTAAGGGTATCTCTATGTTTGTGTGATGAAGGTAAGTGGGAATTATAAGGCAGTAAACCAAGAGAAGAAGGAGGCAAATTCAGAGTTGTTGAAGCGAGCACCTTGGTATAAGCACGACGACGAGTCCTTGAAGTTCCTTATCTAAATCTCCAACTATGATGATGTCGTCCATGCAAGCTGCGGTACCCACTGGTCTCCATATCATGTCGTTCATAATGTGCTGAAGCATCGCCGAGACTGTCTTGATTCCGAAAGGCTTCCGAAAGGTCCATTTTTTTGAAGAAATTTCCACCACTCAGGATCGTGAGAAGTGTCTTTGTTACAAACAGTGGATAGTGATTATCCCTTAAGTATGGGTCAAGTCCAGTGGAAAATCTGCACAGATACGTGTTGGTCCCTTCGTCTTTCGTACCACTATAATTGAGGCAGCCCCTTTCGATTATGTAACAAGTTGCAATAAGCCCATCTGTTCATTCTCTAAAATTTTCATAGCTGCAATGAGTACCGATCTTTTTGGTCGGAACATACAATTTGTCACTAGTTTTAGAAATAACCCTAATCTGACGGTAGTTTGCGTGCACTTTCCCAAGATGTTCTTGGATGCGGCTGCAAATAATTTCATCATTGCTTTTATTTGCATTTGTGGGCAGGTTACATTTTGATTTTTTGACTCGAGAACGCTGAACATGTCGGTCCAGTCCAACCCGAGTAGGTAGATATCGCGATAATCTACATATATACCGTGACCGTGGTTTCCCTTTGAAGGCGACCTCGTATTTCATCGCTCGCGACAGTTGTACTGCACCACCTGAGGCAATAGATACTTTAAAAGGAGCAAAATCGAGCTTGAAGCTACCAAGAGTTTTCCAAGCCTCATTTGAAACTATGGTGATACCTGGTCAGTGTCGACCTGTAACTCAATAAATAGCCCAATAATGCATAGAGTTCCATAGCGACATTCACTTATATTAATCTGCATCATAGGAGCCTCTCCTTTAGCTTGGGTACGGTCGTCATTGACTGCTTTGACAGAATCCTTCCTTGTGTCAGTACGAATTGTTGTCCTGGCACTGTTGTTTAAAGAAAGGGCAATCTCTATGGCCGTGTAAACCGTCACAAAATCGTTACCTAGGTTTATAGGTGGGTTATTGATATACGTCTGCTATTTCTGAGGCAGCGCTGTTGGTTTATTTTCAGTCGATTGATTGATTTCAGGTTTCTTGACCAGGCATGCTCGAGTTTCATTACTTTCAATGATGTTCAAGTAGATGATGAGGTTCGAAAATTGTTGTATTCATCTGCCATATTGCGTAACATTAAATCTGGGTTCATATCTAAACAGACAACATAACATACGAGAAAAAGATCCTGAATGAATATAAATCATCTGAATTGCTCCTACTACCAGGACTTCTAGTCCATTACGTTATAACAGATTTTGCGACACTGTGATGGACTCAATCGAAACTGCGAAGATCGCATGCATTGTTCGAAGCATCATAGAATATCCCACGTGTCTGATCTGAGAAATTACTTCTAATCTGTTTCGTTATAACGATGCCAATCTTGAAAACTCAGTAATATGACAATTTAATATGAAAGTCAATGCTCCCGAGCAGAACATAAGGCACGCTATGGTAAACACCAATGAAAGTAAAACTCGATCGGTATCGGTTTAAATAAATGGACGTAATGACAAGGTGTCCTTATCAGTAGGGAATTAAGAAGAAAAGTGCATTTTTATTTATAGAAAAAAATATTGGACGCGGGGGAAATAATTATTATTTCTTCTAACAGAGCCAAACATAGAAGATACCAATAAACGGTAAGACGTTGGCAATAACATTCCACTAAGACGATCCAGGTGTCTGCAAAGAAACCCGCCAATGACCACGGTGGGACATCGAAAATCTGACATGACTTACGTCACGCGAAGATACAGATACATATAAACAGGATATTTTGGTCATTAAGCAGTGGTGGCTCCTGACCATCCCCATACTGCTTCCTTGACATGACACGAACCGGTTTCAATAGGACAGATTTGTGGAAGAATTTTTATCATAATCTTTTTCCTTGAGAATCTTAATGTCACTGAGACATCATCGAGACGTTTCAAATTTAATATCTGCATATTTTTTACTCATTATTTTATTTTAATCTTTTGAATTTTGAACTTAGCTATTAGGCACTGTGACGTTTCTATTCAATAAAGTAACAAAATATCAACCTTCTTATGGTCAAATTTCTCACCAAAAATTTTGTTCTTTTATTTAATGTTATTGGTGAAAAATAAGATTCTGGAAGATACTAATTTTCCAAAGAAGCAAACTTCATGCCGCACGTATTAGCAGGATTGTATATTTTGATTAATCATAACCGGATTGTTTGATTGTTCTCAATCGAATCATCCACTTTCAATTTAAACACAACTCTTTATTAAAACAAAAAATCTTCAATTCATATAATAACATACTGTTAAAAAATGAAATGGAAATTGACTAAACAGGATAGGAGAGCTAAAGAGATACTAAAATAACATTGGAAATTCATAAAAATATGCATCTTCTCAATATAAATGAATGCTGCGAAAATAGCATAAAAATGACCTGAATGTAAAATCTTGAAGAATAAATTTCGATCAGACTTTGCTGTTCTTCTTCTTTTTATCTTTTTCATTTTATCAATATCGAACTGAAGATAACATGTTCTGAACAAGTTTTTTCAGTACTGTATTCATAGTAATGCCGCGACTGTGTTTCCGCTTTTGTCCTCAATCTTGGAATATTGTTTGAATTTCAGATTCCCGATTGGTCCGACCGGGCTGACGTGTGCGAGTGCTAACACAAGGCGTTTCCCTAATATCTTGCTGACAGAGTGAGAATAAGAGTACTATAAATTACTTCTCTATTTATTTCGCTTTTAATGATTTTCTGTTCAGGAGATGCTTAGACCTTCTGACTTAGCAGAGTAATAAACCTAGATCACATTTGTTCTTTTAGGAAGAGGGTTTGGTATTCGTTATAATCTGCTCTTCTCTATAGGATACCGTAACCGACTCTTAGATTCTCTAGTCGGGATTACCGATTGCACTAATTACAAAACCACCACAATACAAAACGACTCAAACAACTATATCGACTCAAGACGCACGCTTTCGTACCGATAGGTCGATTTATATTATGCGCCATTTACAACCGTAATGTAAATAAATTCATTCGAATAAAAGGGAATTAAAAGGTGGAAATAAAGAATCTTACACATAGGAATTATTTTGGGATGAATATTATTTTCTTATATGTACACAGTATTATATTTCATTTTCCGTATGGAATAACGCATTTTATGCGTCTGTAGGAATAAGCCATCGTCTGCCTGTCTGAATTGAGATTGAGGCTGAGCAGTACCTCTTAGATCCAATCATTGTTTCTTCTATGGCTTTAGCGCTGTCTTTTGATAAGCTGACACAATAGCCTGTGACAAAACAATAGCCAGGTGTCGAAGGTGAATTACAGGCTGACACAACAAAATAAAATGAAAGAAAACAGTGTCACCATATAAACTATATAATATTATTCACATTATATTTACACGTAAATAATTTGACAGGCGTAGTTCCAAAAAAATCTAATATTGTGAAAATGATTTAACAAGACAATAAATATTATAGCGTGTTATATTACAACATAAATATATGACTAAATATGACGCCTCTGGCAAAGAATCAATAGAAGATCAAAATTATTTATGCCGGTAAATTTTTCTGCATGCATTTTCAGATTAGCTGCACAGCTACCACTTTTTCTCAACATTTATCCTTCTAACTCCTTCTTTCCATTAATTCTGGTAATTACACACGTCTGTCTTGAGAACTTATCGCTCCTATTTTCGTTCAATCAGGATAATATTAAATAAGTTCCTCGACGTTTATCATGCAATAGGTCACCGGGTGATTAGAATATTTGGACGTAATAGTTTGAAGGAGTTCAATACACTGGATACTGATTTCAAAATTAAAGTTTGAAAATAGATCTATTCACTGCAAATATTGTGTGCTTTCGTTTAGATAGTAACTGGCCATTTAAGACGTACATTCCTTTGCTTGCTTTTGCTGATTAGGATATCTTCAATCCAACATAATTACCGAGAGTAATTGATCTTTGCCTGCCTCTATGAAAATAATGTGAAATTATGGCATTTGGCGGAAGTTTTTGGAGGCACTGGTTTCTTGGCTCTGAAAATTATGCATTTTAATCTTAGTCGGGATGAAAGCCCGTCAGCCAATAGGGAATTTTTTCGGTATGGAAATGGAATTCTTCTCGCAGGCATCTGAAAATGTATCGCATAAGGAAAATTTTATTTGATATTATCTATCATTGAATTATTTAAAAATGTAATATGTTGTTCTGCATATTTCTTTGAAAAAAAGTTAGGATATCTTCTTTCTATTTCCGTTAATGAGGTGTGAAAACTGGGACATTTCGTAAATATATTCTCTCCTTTACATTAAACCAGATCTGTCGAGTATGAAAATTCCAAAATACGATTTTCTGTCAAGTCGGTTTTCCTAAATTATAGTACAGCAGTTATGTAGGGCTTATAAAGCATTCCACAAACTAAAATCAAGATTAAAGTAATATTAACTTGATGCTTATGTAGTAGACTTCATTAATGTGGAGCGAATTTCTAGTCCTGTTTTAAGAAGGTATCGACTTAGAATGAATGCTTATCGTATCTTGTACCTGGAAGTACGCATTCAAATTAAATTCACAATGTTAGGAATATTTGCTTTCAATAATAATAGACGATAAATAAAGTATTAATAAATATTAAAAAAGAATAGAACATTATTTTGGAGGGAGAGAGATGAAGGCTTTGCTTGACAAAAGCAATGAAATTATTGCATTATAAGACTCGGTGTAAATGCGGCATCAATTAGCTACTATATTCAACAAGGATGTTAATTTACAGTCAAAAACCTTTTTTCTGAATTCTATCAGACGCAAAATATGTGAATTCGTTCACTGTCTTTTATCACAAAACCAAAAAAATGATAGTTTGCATAATCTGTTAGCTCTAAAGTTTTCTCCTATCAAATTTCCACTGATTTTGATGACTTAACCATGAATATCTAACCTTGAGTAGTTATTTGAAATTAAGACACCAATCAGAATTTGCAAAACCAAGGATTTGTAGGATGTTTAACCGTGATAACTACATCCAACAACCTTCATATGGTTGATTGGATACGAAAATTTACATTTAGCCGATATATCTAGTGGATTCTCGTCCACCTTCATGCTGTCTTACCTATCCAAGTGATTTGGCTTATTTCAATAGTAACGGGAATGAAGCTATGTCCCTTACATATTCCTACCTATAAATGATCGATTGTAAGTATTAAGAGAAAATAAAACACTGTTTAATCCATATTTCTCCTAGTGTCTTAGCTTAAAAATTCTGGCTTTTCCCTGCTACTTGCTTGGACCAACTGTTTTAAACGATTTTCTAAGTCGTCTTTTAAGGGAAAAAAGTAAGATCAGCACAATGATGAATTGGGTGTGTGAATGACTCAGTTTGGTCAGATGAAACACCAAAAATGTTGCTATTTTGCTTGTATTCGATGATTAAATTCCTTATCTCTGTAAATAGTTGACTATTTTGAATGTGTGAAACCAAGATGGGAGGGAATAAATAGGGGGGTATATTAACCTTGATCCCAAAGTTTTCCTTTTTGTGGTAGTATGTAATATAAATAATTGGCAAGAATCTAAAACTGATTGACCAAACAACGTAAACGGGTACTCACAGTTCTTACATGCAACCATAGGGAGCGATGCACGACTAATAGTTGACGACTATCAAGACGAAATTAGGGTGAACAGAAATCGATAACGGAGGAAGCACGTTTTGAGTGAAATTGAGCTGAGTAAATACAGAGGTGGAGAGAGGAGGGGAGCAGTCGACACAAATAAGATTTAGGGAGGAATTGAGGTTAAGATAGAATTTGAAGCCGATGAAATCTGTTAGGACAGTTAGGACAGTTCTGCTACCCTCTAAATTATCCTGGATTAACCACTGTGGCTGGCCATTCCGCTCACTAGGTATGCGCCGATGAAAGTCAAACCCGTGATCTCTGGTATGGTAGACGAGCTCAATGGCTAATGCATCTTTAACTAAGTTTTTATGTTTTTCCACAAAAGAGCAATGTACTGTCAACTTAAGTTCATGAATTGTGGTGCGCCTCGAGTTTTCCCTCCAGAATGCCCTCCTCACGCCTCCACCCGCTTTTCCCATTTCTTGACTTTTTTTTCCTTCAACCGTCTCTCCGTGCTGATACACAGCAGTATTTAGGTTTCCGGTGTCTAACAGAAGAAAACAGTCCCTTCAGACATGACTAACTCAACAATATCAATTCTCCTCTGTTTTCAATTGTATTCGGACAATTTAACGTGGCAGAATGCAATAAAATATGATTTAGTCGAAAGAGTGAGCTTCTGAATATTTGGAGTCTCTTTGCGTAGTTAACAATGCATTACATACATCTAATCTGGCTCATTAACACTTACCTGCATTAGTGATACCTTATTTTACTGAGGAGCTTATCATAGAATAACAACATTCCATATTCTTAGAATTCCAAAATCGTACCCACTGACTATGCGTATTAAGTCTCTCTTTCCCAGTAGGTGGGACTTTGAAATTTGTAGGAATAGCCCTTACCCATTCATTAAGTACTATGAGCATTCTTATTACATACAATAAACAACAGTTAGTATTTTTTTAAATTGTGACTTCTGAATCTTTATTTGGCAATACAGAGGAAAACGCAAAAATCCTCGTTTTATATAATGAAAAAAATAAAGTTTTATGCTTCAAATACACTCGTCAATGCAAATGCGTCATGGAGATCAACATCCTGAAATTATGGGGTATTTTTATTGGGAAAACTCTGCCTACTAACAAGTCCAATTTTTCTAGCGAGTTTCTTTGAGCGCCGCTTTAATTCCAATTGCATGAGGTCGAAACACATGGCGACCATAGCTAATCCGAGCAGCAGATAGAAATTACTAAATATATATTTGTATAATCTATGTGTTGGATGGTCATCATTCAAACCCGGCAATATGTCACCAAATCCAATGGTCGAAACTGTAACAAAGACAAAGTACATTGCATTTAGGAATGTCCACTTCTCCCAATAGGCAAAAATCATTCCTCCCAGGATGAGATAGAGGGTGAATAAGATGAATATTACCCACAGCGGGACTTGAACATTTCGGCTCTCTCTGCGAGCTCGAATTGCTCGGGCAAAAATTGAGTGTGAGCCTGCCAATGTGATAAAAATACTTTCCGACACTCCAGGTAGTGGAGCAGCAGTTCGATTAACTAATTCTTGCAGAGCCGACTTCTTATGACTCCTTCCAGGATTTGAGCGAATAAGTAACGCTGAACTTCCGGTGCATAACTTTTCAGGATTACTCAAATTCGGTGACCTCTGATTTGACGTAGAAAGAGTAGGGGTTGATGAACTTGGTTTCCGTTTCGTTATAAAACAACAACAAAGCCGTTTATAGAGAATGCGAAACATATCTGCCATTAGACTACCAAGATTAGCAAGAAAAAGTAGCATCATTGGAATTCCAAATAGGCCGTAAAATATAGTTACTAGGCGACCATACTTTGTAACTGGAACGACTTCGCCATAACCTAATCGAAGAAGAGTAAATAAAGCAAAATTAGACAACTTTAAAACGTTTTAGTTATAATGTCAAATTCTCATTTAATAACAACAGTTGCTGGCAATAATTTTCAGCTCAAATAAGGAATATCAAATTGAATATTTTAATAGTATATAATTAAAGCTTATTAATTCTTAATTAGCTTATTTGAATATGATATAGTTTTTTATTTTAATTAATTAATATTAAGTGACATAATTGAGCTAGTTATCATTGTTATTTTTTACTACTTCTTCGTGGAAAATTGCTGTTGGCAAAGATTTGATCATCCAGTAATATTTCAATCATGAAATAACGAAGTACCGGAAAACGGTCTTTAGGGGTTAACTATATAAGACAAAATGAGTGATGCAAAAGGAAATGGAAAATGTTGACATTTACAATGAGAATTTTTATTTTGATGCCATTAATTTAATTTTGACAATATTTAAAAGAAAATAATTGTGCTTTTTGTTTGAAGCAAGGAAGTAAATTTGATACAAACACAAAAAATTATTTGTTTTTATTAGAGATGCGTTTCATGCATAGTTCACTTAATAAAAAATGTTTCGAAAAGTATGTTTTTTTTTATTTACATGGGGAAAAGTTTGCAATATATCATTAAAAGACTTAAGCTACCTAATAAAATTGGACTTTCTGAATAAGTTTATTTGATTTCGTCTGTTTTAAAAATGTTAATTTAGAAAATTTATTATTCACTTGACATGAAGAACAAAAATGGAATTTAAGAAGAAAACAAATTCAGCTAATTTTTAGAGAGTATTTACTTTCCAACCCCATTCAGAAAAATTTTTTCCCAACATTCACACTGCAATTCACCGATGAGAAATGTGATTTTTATTAGACTCAACCGATGCCACTGGCTATTCTGCTCATTGGATGCACAACGGTGTGCATCGAATTCGTGACAAATCGACTCGGTCAACACTGCTTTGCCACACCAAAATGTACATGAATAAACAAGATGCGGGGATTGAATATTGAATATCTGAATATTTCAAATTCCTCGTTTATTATTCTTAATATTCTTCTTCTGCAATAATTCCAATAAATTTCGTTCTTCTTTGTGGTGAGTTTTTAATAGTTCCAATCCCCGAGAGAGTTGATTTTATTCGTCATCTCCCACGTGACTTACTGTTCTGTATGAGTACATTTCAGTCCCTGTATAAAAAAAAGAATAGAAGTACATCAGTTTATGTAGATTCTTGTAAAAATTTTAAACAGCTGTTTCATATAATGAGATTTCACGGTAACCATAAAGAAGCGTTAAATGACTTCATGTTGAGTGCATCACAACGTAAAAGAAATTCTTATAATTATATGCAGCTACATGCAAGTTTTTCTATGGCACCTCCACGTTAAAGATTGCTTTATCAAATTCAATATTAACAGAAAATTGCTTCTGCGAATGTGACCCTCAGAACGAAACATTTAATGCCAAAGGTAGAAAAGAAATCAAACCAATGAACACGAGCAACAAATGTACGTAAAGGGTTGCAGTTTCATAGGTTCCTCCCATCAAATCACTAATATTTGAAGGCTCTGCGGCCCATTGTCAAATTCTTCTCTCTGATACAATCTTTAAATAAGTGGAAATATTATTTAAGATAGAGATACGAATTAAAACTAGAGCAAGTTGATATATACCAGTGCCACTGACTCAAGATTAAAATCGGTAACTGAATCAATTCCCTCTGTATTTATATTGATTATTTAAAATTTTAACCTTTTAATAGTGAAGAAAACCGCAAGTAGATGAAATAAAACCTTGCGTTTGTATTATTTTGAGACACCTATTGGTGAGAGAGATTTCGATTTTTGTGGTGAACAACTGTCTTTTGCTTTCAAAAGTGATAGAGATCGGACCGAAATAGTCAACATGAAAGATAATCTCTGAAAAGCACAAAATATGACCACAAAACAAAAATAAAAAATTGCAAATTTAAGCCAAGGAATTTGTTACCTTATTTTCTGACGGTTGATTTGTTATAATTTAAAGGAATGAGGCATTTCGAATTTTAAATATTGCAAGGGGAAGTATATTTAGCATTTATTTATTTCTAATTTTCATTTAAAGTTTCTTCTTATAATGAATCCTTATTGGATAGTGGATACGAATGAGGAAAAAGAATAAATATTTTACTGCCAAGGATTTTAAGTGATCCAAGCTATACATCGAGGACTTCTCATTTGCTTGACAAATCTTAAACTCGTCGAAATGAGCTTAACCAAAAAAGGCAAAAATTTGTGTATGAAGTGAAAAATATTGAGAATATGCAATATCGTCTACAGTAAATAGTTTGCAGTCAACAGTATCTGACTGAAATGTTTAAAAAGATTGTTATTTTTCAAATTCATTTATTGATATTAAATGGATATTACTTTCTCTTATTTAGATCTATGTATTTCCTTTCCATTTTTTAAAGAAATTATATGAAATCTCAAATAGAAACTATTATTTAAAGAATCACTAACACAAATTAGTTATTCATTCGTAGAAAAATGAGATTCTTTCAGATTATAAAGACCTTGATAGCCGACCGTGATCTGTGTCATCAGAATACATACTTTCCCCCTCTGTCTGATTTTTACTCTGCCTATTATATTGAACTCCTTGACCACCCTCAGTCTGTATCAGCCATTTTTCAGTATTCTATTAAACAACTTCTTAAAACACAATCTAATATTTGCATTTACCTATTAAATCGCTTTTTATCTCATTGTTAACTATAGATAGGGTGAGGCTGACAATTTAATGACCCTTAAATGGAGGTTTATACATAAGAGATTTTGAGGAACATTTTAAAGCAGTAGACATTTCACTTAGTAATTCGAAAAGCTAATCAAGTACCATAACAAATCCACACCGTAAATATACGTCATTCGTGAGCAAAATTACACAAGTAATCAAACTGCGGAACAGAACTTGATTACCAAATCTTTCATAAACTGTAATATTGCATATTTAATTAAAACTACAAAGCCTTATCTACATATACTTAATCAAATTTCGGCATTTTACAAAGTAGCTTCCTGATTATAATCACAAATATAACTTGACTGATCCACTGCACCCACGTTGTAACCGCAGCGATACATAATTCCCTTTCTACCAGCATAACCTTTGTTTTGTTTGTTATCTTATAAAACCACGTAGGATCCGTGATATTTGATGATCAAAAGAAGCAATGTGGCAGAAGGCGGGGTAGGTATCATGCCTCCACAGGCGTACTAAAACACCATATTTATATTTCAATTCAGGCCTTCAACCAAGAATGCACGTTTCACTTTCCAGCGATATTAAATTTTTGTTATGTACACGCTATTTTAAAATTCAATTTTTTATTGAATAAAAATAAAACTTGGAAAAATATTTAAACATTACGAAATTACTTGAAATTATATAAAATCAATTGCAAAAAATGTAAAGTTTTAATAAACATAATAATGTAATAGAAACAAATTTTATTAGTGAAAATACTGCAAATCATTTGGCTTGTTAATTGCCCACCAGCTCATATTTATCTGTCTGACAATGAAAACATGAATTCCACATCGCTATGGGAATTTGTGATGAAACACGCCACTTATTTTAAACAACTAAATTCTTGCGTTATTGAAATTAATTTCAATTAGAATTTTATTTGAAATAAATTTTTTGCCTCTTATATCATAAACATCATTGAAGCAATAATTCTTCTGCGTGCTAACTCAAATTTGGAATTTCTGAAAGTTATAGTGAAATGTTATAAAAGAGTTGCTGAGTAATAATGCTCCTATTGAACATTTATTGGTGATATTTAGTCAGCAAGTGCGTATTTCAACGAAATATTTAATATTTTATCATATGAAATATCTGGCTTAGTGAAGTTATGTTGAACATCCATTTTGGTCAATTAAATTGAATGAAAATAAAAAAAAACACTTTTAGTCGGGTGAGAATCAACGTCTTGAATGATATCTTCCGAAGATGCTTAAAATTAGATAAAACCAAACTTAATTTTTCAAGAATAGACAATTACAGAAAAATTATAACAATTATAATAGTTAATTAACCTTAAATGGCATTAAGTAACATTAATAAGAGGAAAGAATTAGTTTTATATTGAATTTTCTTTAAGACTTCGGTATTTTAAATCACTTAGTTTTGTATTAAAGGGCCATTAGAGATCAGATTGATGCAACCTGACCCACAACATAAAGTAACAAATTTTTTACTTAATTTTAAACTTTTATGAATGCACGTTTTTTCTTTGTTGGTACTGCTTTGAATCGAATAATTGTTTATTATTTTGTATGAGTTTGACTAACGCTGCAACTCAAAATATGTATTTTTGGTTAAATAAAAGACCTGTAGACGTATAGATCTGTTCAACCAAAACAGCCGTAGAGGAACTCACGAAGGTGACAAACCAGAAGTCCCACTAAGAGTACTTTATTTTAGTCTTTACTCAAAGTTTAGTCATGTTACTTAGCTCACCTTCCCACTATTCTCCTTTTCTCTGCTCTCTCCTCGTCTGTGATCGTCAATTACACCTCAGATCAGCCAAAACTCTCGTTCTTCCTTTGATTTGAGAAAGTTTGTTGCACTAAGTTAGCCTTTAAGATCATTATATTTTAGAGTGTAGAGTGTGGTAGACCCAGTTCTGTTATTGTACTCTTAAATAGTTTACCTGCAATTTACTATAATATCATTCTCTGGTTCTTCTTTTAAAATCGAAAGTATTTGTGATAACGTTTTCTTTACTATTTTTGTCTGCTACGAAATGCTATGTAAGTCCCTGTTTGCACTCGAGTGTGTACATGAATGTAATAGTCATTTACTATGAAACCGTTAATAAACGCAAAGGAATAATTAGTAGCCCTCTTTGAAGTGAAAATAATTTGGGTTAAATTGGATTGTCATACTTACCAATGGTAGTAATGACAGTAATGACATAGAAGAGAGAACCAGATTTCGTCCATGGATCAGTCCTAGGAGTCCGATTATTTAACGCTGCCTCTTCTGCCTTTAAATAATGGTCTCCTGACCTTGAATTGAATTTCCCCATTTCAAAATTCGATGTTGTTTCAGCAGTTTCTTCATTTCCACCCTCTTCCAAGGAGGGTATAACCCAACCTGCTTTAATTGCCTCATAAATCTTCACCACAAAATGGTGTAACTTTTTTTGGTAAATTGGGTCCGCATTTGCTCCTATGGACCTCCCCGGTTTTAAAATCTCTTGATAAATTTTGATCTGGTTAGGAAGGTTAATTTTAAACGACTGATCGAGGACTTCATTGAGTAATTCAGTTTCACCTATGGATATTAAGTCATTTATTTCTTGCCGAAGTCGTGAGATTTCAGCTTTTCGAGCCACCAGGTGTTCATGATTGATAATCTGTTGGAGTCTTTCAATTTCCCTTTGCAGAGCTTCAATTTGAAAATTAATACATCGGTAGCCGATATAACGGGCTTTTAGTAGGATATCACCTTCCAAACTTCTTTTCACTCTGCTCGTTGTGTCAGAAAGATCATCGAAAGAATTTTGCAAATCATGCAGACTCTCATTGAGCCGCTTTTGATGGGGTCCTCTTTCCAAATAATTGAAGAGATATGCTCCCATGAACAAATAAAGAGCAATGAGAACAAAAAGACCAAGTTGGGAGAATGTGATAGCAAGAACTTTACGCAGACATCGGTACTTGAGCGGTCGCTGAGATGAGACCTCATGATCGGAATCATTTTCAGTATCCGTATCTTGAGTCTTGGCCGAGCAACAACATTTACAGCCCATTGTAGTTTTTACAAATGTCTAGGCTCGGAGAGTGAAATACACAATATCACTCTCACTCTCTCTCTATATTTCACACTAGGGCCAATCACTAATGCGCATAGTTGTAAAGGGCAAGGATTATGTTGCTTAATTTCTGATTGGCTAAGGAAATCAATCTTAGCTATTCGTGTAGGTGCAACTGTGGTTTGTATGCGTCAAATGCAACTTTAAGAAAGGTTAAACAAATTCACATTCGGAGGAACATTCCCACATAACTGTACTTGATACAAAGATTATTATTCATTATAAAGTTATCCAAAGTTAATTAGTCTCTGACGATGCATGTAGTTGTTTCTCAGACCACTTTTAAGAAATTTTAATCACACACGCAGAGTTAGAGAAAGTGGAATGGAAAGATATGTGGAAAAAAAATAAAATAAAAATAAGTAGAAGTGAAATTCTAAAATTTAATAAATGTAGAAAAAATTATTTGTCTGTCTTTTGCATTACTTTTCAAAGATTTCTTAGGTCAAATTTATCAATATTGTGAAGGTGATAAGGTTAATTAACTACATCTGAAAGCATATTCTACCATTAAATCACATTACAAGTGATCAGACAGCGATGGTTGCATATTTGTCTCTTTCATTCTTGAAAAATTTAAAATTTCATCATATATTAATATAAGTCTTCTTGAGTAAACATAATGCTTTTGGCTCGTCCATTTACCTGTTCATGGCTGTAAGAATGCATAAATGAAATAAAGTGGAAGGATCTACCATCTAAGCAAACCAACTGATCAACAAGCCCTGAACACTGTAGATATGAACCCAGATTGAGAAAATCAGGGATGAAAATGGGGCTTTAGACTATTTAGATATTACAAACTGTACTTTACCACCTCGTACAGAGTAAAAAAATTAGTCCTTCAAAGGAAGATTCTTGCCATTCCAACTTTATCGTACATTCCCATTCGACTTTGCCCTCTATTTCTTCCCTTACCGAAATATTTCGATATTTAGTGCGTTCAGAAAATTAGGGTTCGTGAAGCCAAATAGGTTTTGAGTTAGATTATCACTTATTTTCTACACCAATATCATTAATTATTCCAAATTCGATCAATGGAATAGGAAATGAAAATTTTTTAAGTTTTAAGTAGTTTTAATGCTTTTGGATACTAATGCATACAATATTCACTATCATGCTAACTATAACTCCTTTTATCAGTAGACGAATAATATTTATTTTATTAAAATGAATTGCCAATGATTTCATAATGAAGAAACTTTGACAATTTTTTAACATGTGAAGTTTGTTTAACTGCGGAAAAGAGTACATTCCAATGAGTAATATATCAGTGTTTGAAATTTCGTAATTTAAAGTTTGTCTCGTGTTAAAGATCAGTGATTTATTCATTATCCACAGCAATGCAAAAAATGCCTTAAAAAAATTTATTACGTGGTAATTTATTAACGGAATATTGCAAAATTATATAGTAATAGACAAAAAGAGAGCCGGGGGAGGGGGAGGGGAAGTAAAAAGTCAGGATTTTAAAAGTCTTGCCTCTTTTGAATTCTGAAAACATTAACTTTTCCAGTTTCTTAAAGGAATTTGGTTTTCTTTGTCATTTACTTGCATTTTTCAGTAGTCACACAACAGGAAAAATTAAGATACAAGAGGTTTTTCGAAATAGGTCAAAGTTTACTCGATTCGAACTCTAAAGATTTAAGCAATTACACTAAAACTAATCGAATTATTTACCAAAAAACAAAGCCTTGTTTTTTTCTTAGATAAATTAAAGGCTGTTAATTTTTTTAATATTGATAATCTGAGGAAGATCTACAAATTCTTTCTTAAAGAATAAGATACTAATTATCATATTTTTTAAATTTTTTTCTAAAGCCGTATCTTAGCAAAATAATAATTTCACGTAAGGCGACTGTAATAATAAAAAAATCGTTCTATGTCTGGAATAAAAATCAAACAATAGAATTCCCGTACTTACGCCCATCCAAAATATCCCCGCATCTGAGATTTTTATTTTTAAACAAACTTGATTAGTCATTTCTAATTTAATAATGAAAATACATTAATGTTTTCATTTTAAAATATCAATACCTTTATGCATATATGATGCAAAATATTTTTTAAAAAAATATTAAATCGATGTCTTTTATCCAGACATCCTGTTGTGGAAACAACCGGCTTTGAGTGCTATTAAAATGAGAGCCTTTGATTTGCCATTCATAAGAATGTATCAATCTTTTCTAATTCTAAGGCTATTTGCTAGATAATTGTATCAAAATGCGCTAGGCGCTAGGCAAAATTCTAAAATGAAATATTTTCAGGTAATTTTCCCTGTTTAATGAAAAATAGAAATTGAATCCACCTTTTATATTTTGGAGAGGTGGATTGAGGTATTTTAAAATCGCTCAAAAAGATTTATTGAATAATATAACATACAGGAGTGAAATAAGAGTATTGTCCATATGAATGATAATAAGAGACTCACATGTAGGGCATGGCGCACCAATTGCATTTCAATTGTCAAGATATTGTAGCTTTTTACATGGAGAGTGAAATAAAGAACGCGCGCAATGGGATGACTCATAGGACAGAGAATGTGAGTCACATGTGGGATGACGGAAAATATTCACTTCGTAGGGAGTTAATTCGGGTTAAACGAGGTTGGAAGAAAAGAACTAAACGGAGACTGAGGAGACACAATGGCAGTGGGTTTAATTTAACTCATTACAATATTCACAAAGCCCACATAAGACCCCAGAGAGGGCATTTCCTGATAGGAACTTATCTTAGTATTTTTGGGTTTGAATTAACATATCCAAAAAGATCTAAAGCATCTAGTAGATTTTGTTATTTTCGTCAATAATGTATTATTGCGAACTAGGCAATAAAACTAACAAGCGTAAAATATTTATTAATAAAGTTTCCCTGCCTAAAATAAACTACTAATTTTAGAAGTAAATATTTCTTATAAATTAGGTGTAGCAGTGAAACAGATCGATATTTTTAAGAGAGTAATTGAAATACATAGTCATGTGATTTTATTTATACTACGTTTGGTGTTAATTATTGCAAGAAAGACGCAATAAATGTTGTAGACACAACAGACTTCTATTATTTTATGATATGCTTGAATTTTAAAGGAAAAATTTTTATTGTTGGGTCCATTTTTATTCACAATAAATGTTAAAATGTTCAATTTAAGTGAATAACTTTTGAATGTAGCATACTTTCAATCAAACGTTTCAATTTATATTTCTATGGGGTTATGAAATATTGATTCATTAATAAGGATAATAGAGAATACACCAATTAGATATGCGGAGGTATACCTACAGTAGAGCGGAAATAGTTTTGTGATAGGGTAGATGGATGTTTAGGGATACAGCTCCACTGGCTGACCTTGTATGCGTAAAGAAGTTTGCCCTTTGAATCCCGCTGTTTACAATAGGTAGTCACTCTATGCCTCTTTCGTCTCCATCATACATCCAGACAGTTTTATCGATGTCATACTTAGCTAAAGCTTGTATGAGTTCATTTAACAACACTTCAACAGCACTAAATCACTAGTCGTCATGCACAGGTCATCGGGATACTCAATATATCCAGTGATCCAAATGTCTTCCGTGCCCGATTCTTTCAGCTTCCAATCGAAATCTCCTCCAAAAAAGTCGGAATGTAAGGTTGAAGAGAAAAGGTCCTAATATTGAAACTTGTTGGACTTCTCGTCTCATTAAAAATGTATTTGAATAGCCTCGAAGTCTGATCATCGGTGTTGAAAGTAAGGTCTTTACACAGGGCACAATGTTGCAGAAGCACTTTAGTTCAATCAAATACTATGTTAATGTTCATTTGGGAAGGCTAAAAATACGTTCTTCATGTCCGCGAAAATCAAAACAACAGTAGTATTTTAAATAGGTATTTAAGGGCCTTCTTTTATTCCATCAGCTGACAGTAATTTCCGGAAACCGTCAGTGATTACTAATGCATGAAGCTTACCAACGTATATAGAATAAATGTTTCTCTATAATTATGTGGATCGTTCAGTTTGTCTTTTCTCCCCACAACAAGACCACCTCAAGCGGGATAGGTTGAACAGTTGCCAACAGTCATTGTAGACTTTAAGAAAATAAATGTCTAACCTTCTCCCTCCCTTTTTATGAGTTTGGATTAGCCGATTAGTCTTAACATTAGAGAGTTTAGCATTAGCCCCTAATGGTTCTCCTATTGTCAGATCCGACTCACAACACAAGGCTGTTGGGTCGGGAAAAGGGCAATCACAAGAACCCTTAAATATTTTAACACAATGCTGAATTAAAATAGCTGTACATTAAGGATTACCGTCTGTTAGATTACTCTTTGAAATCAATAGATGAAACTTTTTAGCGGTTTTTGAAAAAGGCAAATTCAGAAAATGATATTTCCAGAGTTGGTGATTCTGAGTTGCAGAATATCCAATTCCGTGTTGTTTCAATGTTGGTTATGTCCACTTTAGTACACCACAGCACGTATTTCCGGATTCGAACCGAGAGACAACCTCTCTGAACTTCAGTACTTTGCTAATTCTTCGAATCTGCCTTTGGCCAAATGTTAGAGCAAGCAGAAATTGCCATAAGCAAGCACCCGGGTCCATTCCATGAGAAAGCGAAGAGTGTGTTTGTAATCTCTGTACACTATTTGGTACACTTAAACATTGATTGTGTTTATTGAGGTGGTTCAACTAGTGTAGTAGATGTAATGACCCAGTTGTTTACATGCTTTATTAGTCTTCTTAAATTCGGTCCCATTTTAACTTTGCAATTAATCTTTAATTAAAATATTTAAAAACTGATTTTATCGAATTCATAAATTCAAAATTTATGTAACTGCGAATTATTCCATAACTGATGTTTTAAATCCTCAAGATGGCGCCTTATTTCCTTATCACACATGTTCTCGAAACTTTCGCTATTTCATTTCTTAGTAGAGTTGACAGCAAAGAATAAGGGTCATTGATTGTCTACTCGTTCCCCAAGCAAAGTTGTTTTCGTTTTGAAATGCAAAATGTGCACCTTATGATATTTTCATATTAATTCTTAAGCATATTGGATAATTAAAAATAATGCGATTTGCAATTTTTAAAAACAGATTTAACTACTGATTTATAATTTATTTGAACGCTCCTCCACTTGTTTCTAAAGGCCTCACAATGACTGTCTTTGCTTAATCCATTATAATGAACAACATGACACATTTATCCATTCTTCTGTGGCATGAGAACATTTAAAACACTTCGTTAATGATATTATAGCGCAGAGCTTTCTTTTAGATATTTAACAGAACACTATTCCATAAAAGACACAATTTATAAATGTTGAAGCCGAAAATTTTAATCGATTGCCATACAGTTTGAATGCAGATTCAAAATGTATGAATCACAAATTGCGTTAATATTGCTTAGCAAATAATTCTGCTGAAAACACACATCTAAAGTCATTTGTAAAAATTAAGGTTGCCAAACTAAATGCGTTTACAAGAGTCTCGTAAAGCTGATTTTGATTAATTACTGTCAGCTCCATATCCTTAGACACTGACATCAATATTCTTAACCTGCTTCCCTTTTAAGATGTTTTAATATAATATACATATTTCTTCAATATAATTCACATTAATATTCTAATATTTTATTGCTCTTAAAAAAATTTTCTGACTGTTTAGTAGATAATCAAGGATAAAAGGAGTAGCGGCAGATGGCTAACAGTAAATGAAAGAAAAAGAACACCAAGGATTGCGTTGACCAGGTTGCATTGAACAAAGCTCAGTACAGAGTCTCAAGGGAAAATAGGGAATTGAAGGAGAAGGATTGAGCAACGGGAGGTACGTTTGACGAGCTAGGGTCCCCTGTGTGAGTGTAATGGAAGGCTATTTATAATCGACATTTGGGTGAGGACACGCATAAGGATATAATTGTATGCGTGCTTTAATTGGTCGGGACGATTGTAGGGAAAGGAAGGGCCAGTGCAGACAAGAATGTTTAATAACAAAGCCGACTAAGCGGTGTCTGCAACTATCGTCTGAGGTATGCTTACCTTTTCCGATCGATGAGAAATAGGTCAGTTGAGGACACACGATGTTTGTCTATGGAGTGCTTGGGTCAGGGAAGGTTAAAAGTTTACAGACATTACTATAAGGACAGGATAATCAAATTTGGTGATGATTAGGGATGACGTAAGATAAATATTTCGGAGAAGAAGGGATTCATCCTTCAGCCTACTCCCAGCCCTGAGGCACGTAAAGGCGGCAAAATGTCTCGCTATGAATCGGTATAATGTAGTTGTACTGTTCAAACCTTATGTAGGGTTCAGTCATACAAACTCCAAAATTTATTTAAACGTTTTGCTAAATATTTAAGAAAAATCTTCGAAACTAAGAACCATCATTTCTAAAGCGAATATAATAAAAAATGCGGGATATCTGTCACCTCCTCATTTTTAATTCTACTGCCACATTACAAGTAGCAAGGCCCCGCTAACAACATCAGGACGTTGTATAAATATTAATTTATAAAAGGGTGCTTTTATGTCTAAATACAGAATCATAAGCAACGGGTGGAAATTGACCGCCAAACTCTAAGGACAATGCATCTATTTATTAGCAAGGCAAAAATATAATTATGAAAGATTATTAAATATAACATACTACTTAATGTAATATTTAATATTAATAAATTTTAAATAAGAATAATATCCTTTAAATTAAAATTTTAATTGATTCAACAAAATTGTAAAATTTTTATTCATCTAATTATTAACGTTTGGTTAGAAATGTGGCAAGTGATATTCGTATGGAATTTAATTTTATAAAACAGACGGCAACATTGACGCATAAAATAAAGCTTAGAAAATTAACCATCACATGGAAATTTGCATAACATTAACTATGTTTAGCAGTGTTCTAACTCATATAATTTCACTATATTTTTCGCGGGTTTCAAAATTGATAAAAGTTTGGCAAAACACGAATTTTTAGAGTCTTCGACCTAAACGTTCAATGGTGTGGTCAAAACGGATGGTCCTAATAATATGTAATCGGAGAAGTAGCACATTGTATTTTTCATCTTTGATTCGCACCATTCCTAAAGTAGACGTTTCCCTCAATACATTTATCCGGAAAGAAAAATAAAGCTTCCAAATAATTGTATTTTCATATTTATTTAATATTTTTTTAGTGATATCATTCTCCAATTATCTATCTCCAAGATAAATTCACTTTGAGATACTGTGACTAAATTATGATTGATTTCCACTTGTCGTCACGTATATCTCATTTTTCTATGTAACCACTTATAATATACATATAATACACATCCATAGACACCTTTCGCAATATTAGAAAAGCAGAAAAGGAAACTGTCAGTGACTGAGAATTGTAATGTCTTACAGCAAAACAAATAAACACTGTACTAATGTAAATTTTATTCTATATATCCTCCATCGACTTATATCACCCTCTCAGTTTGAGTACGAAAGCGACTGCAAGCTTTCATAAGATGGTCTTTAGTGATGTTCTTCATTGCTCAAGCTATTGCTTGGGCTATTGATTCCATGGGAGTGGAGGATTTAGTATTATGGGGATGCCTATTAACTTTCTTTTCAACGATGCTCGCCCTACACCTAATAATCCAAAGGATTAAGGTCTGATGCGTTAGGGGGGCCATAAATTAGTGTGGCATAATCATGACAATTCCCGGCTATCTAATCCTGGGTTTTGAGAGCTTTATGAGATGGAGTCGAATCTTGTTGAAAGATAGGGTCTTCCTCAATTGGCTGCTCTGTTTTTCTAAGGCAGCTTGAAAACAATAGTTTGAAGAGACTCCACATGGGCATCTGTATCTGCATTCACCCTAAGACCCTGTGGAAAAAAAATGAGGATTCATGTTGCGTTCTTTACTCATAATAATACCAAAAACTATTGCTATTGATGGAAACTTCATGCGCATGCATAACAGTTATAACTTCGGTGGGGTTCGCCAACACATAGTCCCTACCATTTCTTGGATTGACTTATTGGTTCTGTTAGAAGTTGTTTTCGAAGGAGAAAAACCAAAGATTCTCCTGTGCTTCTGGGTTCTTCAATTTCTTTAAGAATCGTTCTGCACACACTAAACGATTCTCTTGAGATGTTCTTGTCCACACAAACTGATGATCTCGCCTAAGGACGACGTAAGATTTGTATATGAGGTCTTGATGAAGAACATTCTTTCTATATTGTTGTTCCTTGAGACACTTGAAGATGTTTGGCAAGATGGCACCCGTTGACTTCCCACGATTTTTGTTGATCAAGCCACGCAATGCACTCTTCTTACAAAATCAGATGTCCTGAGTGAGTCAGCAGAGTGTTGACAATGCTCTTCTCTGTGGCGGTCAAAGATCTGGTAACTTTTAGAAATAGTGCATTTTCTAAATTGCTGTGTTTTGCTGCTTTAGACACAATTACAGCCTGTCTTTTCATGTCATAAACTGTATTAGTATTGCCCATGTGATCTTCTGATATAAAAAATACATTAATTATTATCAATTTAGTTTAAAGTACAAAAGTATTAGTGTCTTCAGAGTATATTATAGGTGTTTACATAGAAGAGGAGGGTAAAATGACGACAGAGGAAATCAGTCACAATTAAGTCGCAGTGTCTCAAAGTGAGTTTATCTTGGAACTAAATAACATATGCTCTAGTAATGAAGCGTTCTCCCTGGAGATATCTGAAGCCTGTCTCATTGTTTACAATGAGCTGAAATTTCCTTAACCTTTTTGAATGACTTAATGGTCATAATATACGTCAGCAGCTACAAATTCTGCTGGCGATTCATTAGTACTTATAAGTAAACTGTATGTCAAAAATCGAATGCTGCATATTTGAAGTAGCTGTCATTTTGGGTTGCTATGGGGAATCTAACTCGCTTGAAGTATTTAAAAATTGCGCTCGAATAAATGAGTTTAATAGATAGTAAATTATTTGTGTAAAAATGGGGAGAATTAATTTTATACGAATACAAGTAAAGGCTGACATTTTTAAATGAAAAATAACAGTTAAAAAGACATGAACTTATACTGCATATATAGCAGCGTCCTGTTCACGTTTGTGGTGCCTGAATACAAAAAAGACAGGTAAACGAGGCTTTGTGATTTGGTATCTTCCTTCTAAATTCCTTTTCGACGTATAATACGTCGCTATTTTCCTCCTGAGGCGATATTTTGAGGGTTATACAACGCACTTTAGAGATTTTGGTTAGTATCAATGGTCCACATCTCAGCATACAACAGCTTTGCGCCCCGGGATAACAAAGACGGAGGTGACACAGGAACCCATGGTTAAAACCTGTGCGATTCACGCGTTATTTTTCTAATGGAATCAAACAAATTTGAATTGATTTTTAAACAGTGAAATCACGAAATCTGTTATTTCGAATCCCTGCTCATGAAAATCAGTTCAATCAATCTCCAAGTGTTTTAAAAAATTATCTCATTCAGAAACCCTTAAAGTATCTTGAGGGTATTTAAGACAGAGTGTCGTAATTTGAAAGTCAACACGTTGAGATATCTCAATTTTTCAAGAAGCAATTCTTCTTTTTCTGGTTACTGTAGTATTAAAGCTTTACATCTTTACGCTCAAATCATATTTCCAATTGCAGGCCCTAACTTATCTCTAATGTTGAAAAATGGACTTAAAGTTTAAGAGTTTAACTGGAAGAAGAGCCCACGGAAAAAGAAAGGTGTCAGAATCGGCTGTAAAAGTAACTGATAGAATGTCTATTCTAGCTGGTATGATCACTCAAGTCTTGTTTAGTTCCAAACCAAATCCCTGAAGTATAATTAAACTATTCCATAGTACATGGAAGGGCAATTCAAAAATGATAAAATATATGATTGATTCAACTGCCACGGTTGTAATAGTAAAATTCTGAGATTTCTAAACTGTTGCAAGCAAATTTTTTGGAAAGATTATGAGATTATTTCAACAGATCAAAAGTTCAAAAGTGAACTTTTTGAAGGATACAGTTAAATTTTAGAGCTAATTCATGTATAACGCGGTTAAAGTTGCCAAATTTAACTTGTTCTACATCATGTGATTTACGGAAATGATCGATCTAAAAGAGAGCTTTTAAAGTTTAATTAAACTCATTAAAGCATGTTCATTTGAAAACAAAATGCTTTTCAAATTTTAGGACTCCAACTGCCCTTTTAACTGTAATAGCAGCAAAATTCTTTGCTAAGATTTAATATATATTAATTCCGATTTGGTAATAAAGCTGGAAAATTTTTATAATGTATGTGCTTGATAGCTCAATCAGTTCTAAACGAACGGATTTTACCATCAAACGTGCTATTTTTATAGCACTGCATGACTAATCTAGACAAAAAACTCTGATCCTTGGATGTTTTCTATGAGAACCACACATTTTGCCAAAATTTGTTCCATTGTTTGTAAGTGGAAGGTACATTTATGCTTTTTACTCGATATATGTCGAACAGCGTCAAACTGGTAGAGGTGAATTTGCAGAGTTCCACATTAACAGTTGCGTCATCGCCTGAATGGCCTATTATTTGAAACATTCAATAATATTTCTGCTCAGTTTTCAACTTCGAAATATTGTCAATTAAAATTTTTTGAATTATTGATTGAATTTAATATATAAATATGTGTCAATATATATGTATATATTGTCAAAGGGAAAATCAGTGTTTAATTTCATAGGTTTGGAGTTTCATTAATTAAAATAATTACTATCTAAAATTTTTATTTAAAATATAATCAGAAAATACAAATAAATGACAATATCAGAAAATATTTTGAGATTATCTTTCCAAATTTGATCATTTTTTCGATGCACTTCGGTAACTATTGCAGAAAATTACTGGCAATATTAAGAAGTTCTTTCCCATAAATTTCGGATATCATTAATTCTGGAAATAATTTTATATTACTAATACATCATCAATTTGAAGGTATAATAATCTACAGAAAAGACCGCAGATCCAAATTCCTTCAGCTTAACAAATGAGACAAAGAAATATCGATTATGATGCTCAAGAAAGGTACCTTTAATTCATCCAAGGACAAATTTGGTGTTAAATAAAGGCATGGAAAAGGAGTAGGCGCTAGGAAATGTGCAATATATCTTCATATGTTTGATGTGAGAAGTGACCCGCAACCTCCAGGGGACTGCTGGAATTTAAAAATTCAGCATTTCAGGAAGTTTATTTAATCAGTATTCTTTGTGTTTGTTGTATATGAATATAATTTTAATGTTACCGTAATCATTTTAACCTCACCTATAATTTGAAAAAAATAATAAGTTGAAAATCAGAGTTTTCAGAAGAGTGGATGTCTTAGCACATAATTTTGTAAAGTGTATTTTAATTTTGTTTAAAAATAACACCGATTCTTTAACATTTAAGTGATGCAAAAGTTAGCTATATTTAAAGTATTGATTTAGGGTTAATATAAAGGAGATTAGTTGATATATTTTAAAGTATGTAAACATGCAAGCGAGATTTGTTTTGAAATACTAAAATAAATATTACCTTTGACGCAAAGTAGGGCGGTTCCATAATGAGAGTTCTGAGTAATGTAAGTATTATAAAATTTAGTAAAAAGGCAGTTGATTAAAAATTTTCAACGTTGTCAGGGTATAAATTTGAAGTTGTGGGGTGCATCAAACACCAATTCTCATCCTGTTATGTAGAAAACGCGTATCTGTTTGCTCTTAAATAAATTCATTGGATGAATCATCTGGCAATTTGCGAGGAGAAATCAACGATAACAAATCACAATGATAATATAGCAGTCAATAATTTATGTCTTAACAAATATGCAAAACATTTGTTGCACAATAGAAAAGCAGGTCAGTGATGTGCTGGAGATAAAATTTTCTAGAAACCAAAGCACAAAAGTCCAGACTTTAGAATGTTACCTTTTTATTTACTCATGTCCGACTGACCTCAGTTTGAGGTTATGCTTAAAGTTTAAAGACTGGTCTACTCAAATTCAGCGGCTTTATTTTGATTTTTCATTTTCTAATTTTAATTAAATTATGAAAGTTCTTACTTTATATAATTGAGTCCAACTGCCTAATGAAATTTTTACGATCCATAAGAGCCTTTTTTCATTCAATAACATCAAAAGTCCAATAACCTTCATTGAAAGTAGCAAAGTTAGTAGTATTGATTGATACACTTTCAATATCTTAATAAATTAGAGCTTTTGGGTGAGCATTTAATAATTTATCATTCCAGTTGGCAAAAGCGCAGAGTGATTGACAGTACAAACGCATCTGACTTATGAAAAAATTCGAAGTAAATTTTTTGAAATAATTTGTGCATATTGATTAAAATTGTCGATTTAAAAATCAAAATCAATCAATTTAACTAGTTATGCAGTAATAATCAGAAAAGTATAAAATAAATGAATTTTATCGTAAAATTTCAACACCCTTCTACTTATTTTTAGGTAAATTAATAATTTCTGAATTTTATTTTTAAAATCAAAACCATAAAGCGAGATGCTGCAATGCATTACGTTTTGGTTTGGGGTGATTGTATGCCACATACCAGATATTGCATAACCATTTTTCCTAGTTTGTGGGAAACAAGTGGCTTCCAAAACCGTGAAACAGGGTGCATGGAATCCAGGTAATACAGAAGACATCAGCTTCTTATAAATAGTTTATTTGGAACGATGATAAATGTTAACAATTGAACATACTTGAGATCGTCCATTCGTCTTGTTATCTTTATAGCCATCTTTATGTAGAAGGTGCCATTTGCATAAAATCCTACTCCGCTTTTACTCAAATGGCTCGATTTCTAATTGTCTTTGGAATAATTCTACTTCTCTGTATAATTTATTTATCCGATCTACTTTGCCAAATGTTCGAGCATTAAGCAGATGGTACTACTTTTTAAAAGAATATTTTTGTCTTATTTCAATTTCAAATTTACTAAAATCAACTACTCGATTTGTCTCATCCTATGATGAGAACATGTTATTAAATTAAATAATTAATTTTCATATAATACAAAATATTTTATATCGCTCTGTTAAAAAATCATCAAATAAAATAATTTAAGGAATAAATGAGAAATGAAATGGATTCCTACCATATTATTAATATAAAATTATCATTAATTAGTCTAGTTAATAGTGACTACAATGGTTCATTTTCTGATATCTGACCGATTGCTTATTGTTTTCTGACATCTAATGGTCCAAGACCCTTTAAAATTTTAATATGAAAGTTCTAGAATAAAATGCACTGTGTCTATTTAACATATTACGAAAAATGTGTTATGGTAGGGAAAAAATATAATAGTACATATAGCTATGACATCTGCAATAATTATAAAATAGATGAGAATAAAAATATGTAATGATATATAAATTATAATATATATAATATAAAGTAAATAATGAGATAATAACTTTAAGCAAATTAGAACTAATAAACGCAGTTATATTCAAAAGACCATGATTTGTCTGATTCCTTAATCGTAATTAATAATTCACTTTTTACTACTCTGTAGCAAATACTACACAAAGAAGCCTTTCGCTAGCCCTTAGGGATCCTCTTAGAAGTCCAAATGGCTGCTAACAAGTACAGTCTCTAGCAGAGCCTTCCAGCACAAATTCGACCCTAAAATCAATAAGGCTATGTTCAAAGTAACATGAACAAAGAAAGTTTGGTGTCGGGAGAGTTTATTGCTCATTATGGTTAACTGCCAACATGCTTAGACTTAAAATACGATCAAAGCTACGCTGCAGAAATACTGATCGCTGATTGGCTGGGAAAATCCCTGCACACAAGTCCGCTCTTGCTCGATACGTGATCGGTAGCACTTCCCACAATGCTCAAGCGCTGTGCACTTCACAGTACTTCCCTTCCAGAGTGTTGTCACATAGCCAAAATGTAGAGATAAAAGTTCCATAGTTAGTTATCGTACATATTCGGCCGGTCAGATGGTAGAGCAACTCTTCGACCGCAACAAGTACGAGATACTTTGCGTCAAGACATACAAGAAAGTGGGATGATAGAGTTAATATTGTCTTGGAGTGGGGACTAGACTGAAAGAATGGAAGGGTGTGCATTAGCTTTAGAAGAGGACCGAGCAGGAATATTGGAAGGGTGACACTATCAGAGGGTAGAAACACAGCAAAAGGAGGGTTAGTATAGAGGTTGAGGGTTATCCAGGGGATTTATGTCGAGGCCGGCTTCAAACTATCAATACCCACTGAATCCTTAGTATCACGCCGACCCAGGTTAAAGTGTTTGAAAGGGCTGTCAAAGGATTCATTAAGGCATCTACTAGGACAACAATGAAGGTACAGGTTAATAAGTCTTTATGAGGCTGTGCTGCCCTATCATTCAGACGAGTGAGTGTTGTCGGAATCAGACATATGGATTCCCTGGGTCAAGGACAGAATAAATGAAAGAAGCAGCCGCTATGTTCACTTCAGGTTCTATTTCACTTGACATTTCTAGGTTGAGAAGAGAGGGCTTTGACTCAGAGAAGTCCAACTGGTAAAAGATGTCGAAGAAAGAAATGAATTACCTAATGTGTTGTGCAGGGAGAGAAAATCATAGTACTAGAGTTAGAAAGAGAGAAGGATTACGTCAGACTGAGCAGATAAAGTCAGGATCACCCACAATGTAGCGAATACTAAACCTTATGAATGCTCTTAGAAGCCCAGCTAACTGATGACAAGTACAACCAGCCTCTATCAGAGTCTCCCAAAATAAAGTTGTCCCTAACGTTAGCTAGGCTATGCCCAAAACTCCCATTATCAAGTAACATTTCTTTCTTAATGATATTTGCTTCGTCCTTTTCTTTTTGTATTTTGAATTTTCAAGAAAAGAAGTCTGATTACATCTAGTAACTTAAAACGGTGGCGCTTACTTTAATCAAATCAAAATTAATGAAATTAGCATCTTGCAAATGCAAAGCATAGCAATAAATTAAGGAGATTTCAATTTGACTTACAACTGAATATGAAATTAAAATTGATTTAATTGTAAATGTAGCATTTTATAGGGTTATCCTAAAAGTGCTAAGAAGAGAACGGAAAATAGTAAAACGAGCTTAAATATCAAATTGACCCTGATGAAGGATTTGAAATGAATACTGATATTATTACAAAGATCAAAGAGGTTCTTCTAATATTTAATATAGTGAAACATCTGTTTCTAATGGAAATACTTTTTTAAATATAAATATTTGTTTAAATTTATCTACAGTCATGAAGTTCACCTTCTTGTCAATTTCACTCGGTCGTTAATCTTAACTAAATGCAATCCTTGCAACCTTTTCAATATAACAGTTAAAATTATTAATATAATACATAATCTAGGGAAAGTGCAAGTAACTCGTCATTAGTTTGATCATTTCAATGGAACAATAATGACAGTATCCTTGTTGAACTGTTTATTTATTTATTGCCCTTGGCATTATCAATATAGAAACTTTACCAGTAGTAATCATGGGAAGACATTTGAGCCCAATAAAATATGAAATGGGGAAGAAGGTAAAAGAACTAAGCAGTAAATCAAGCTTTAAATGAAATCAGGAGCCTTGATTTGTCCATATTTTTAAAAAGGGAGGAATGCACATTTAATCTTTATCATTTGAAGCCCAGGTTCAAAAGTGAGATCATATCCACGATATTCAAGGCTCGTTAATTGGCCGAGTTATTTCCGTACTTGATCATGCCACTGGAATAATTTGTATCTTTTATAACCAAAAGAAAATGGATAAAATTAGCAGCGATTGCACTTTACAAAATGTGCCGGATTTTTATTAAATTATGTGATAAATATCGATTTTATTTGATTGTTTAAAGCATGTTTACTAGTATTTTTACCAATTCCTAATAGGAATGCTTTTTTCCAGAAAATCCTCAGGCCTAGATTTGCAACCGTCTGGCAGATTTGACGTAAATTACTTTCTATGAGAGATCGGTTTGCTATCAATATGTCCCTCTTTTAGAATAATGGCTGAAATAAGGGAATATAAATTGGAATTTATCATTAATCCGACTATCGATCTGAATTCGATATTTAAAATAGGACCTTAACGCAGGGTGTCAAATTCAATGTTTCTTGGAAAATTTTAACTTCTGTTAATAAAAACCAATTATTTTTGAGCTTTTCATTAGTAATTTGCTTTTCTATCTTTCAGTTAACTATTTTTAAAGCTGAAAGCTCAATTAATGACAGAAAGAGTCAAATTTTACAAGTGCGCAGGAATATTTTCCAAATTAAAAATTTTTATTTTGTTCTTTTTTTAAAAATTTATGCATCTAAAGTGTTTATTTTGACTTGCCGCATGGTTTGCACTTCCCATCGCTAACCAAAATATCCAAAATATTATGACACTAATGGATAGCCTAATGTTGTTAGATCCATATTTACCGTAGATAAGACGTCGAACAGGGAGTGAGTAAACTAATTTTAATAGGTGAAAAAACAAACAGTGATTTCGGAGGTTTTTTAAATAATAATAACGAAGACCCTACCAAAACTGAGGCCTGCCAATGAGTCCAAAGCAACTGAAAGAATAGAGTTGGAAGACAATGGAATTTTTACCGGAGAAGTGAATTTGGTGTCTGGAATCGTATGCCACTAATGTTGTAAGGGCATCTGAAATTCGGAATAATAATCAGAGGGCAAACATCCAGGAACTGAAATTGTTGAAAGAATGGTTGCGCCGTCAAATTGAGGATAAGATTAACGTATAAATAGATCTTTCCAAACATGTCAGTATTACTATATTATTATAACCTACAATAATACAAAAATTTTGTAAATTTTAATTTTGAAAAGCAATTAAAATCAGTTAAAATAAGGTACAATAAACAATAGAGGAGAAGGAATTGAAAAGATGTTGAGAACAACAACAACTTGGCTAAGAATCTTACTACATTTGATTTTTGGGTTCGATTTGTACGATGTTTTCTTAATGTGGTGTTCAAATTGCATGTAATGATTCGTCCCCGGGATTATGGCAGATTCTTGTCTACGATGTTCAGTGATTATTGACCGGTTTTCAATTAAGAAGGAAAAATCCTGCCTCTTCAATTTATTTTTTCTTTCAATGGTAGAGAAGGCAAAATGGTCTAACAGAATATTCAGCAGATAATACATTCAACAAAACATCATACTGTATTGATATAATTTATAATTTTATTTACTCACACCCTACCTACTATGAGTAAATACAAAGACACAAGATTAGTAAAGATATTTCTTTAACGAAATTGGCAAGGATGGATAGAGAGAGAGTTACATAGTTGAGGGTAGGAGAAGCTGAGGATAGTGACGAAATGGGTGGAGGACTTGATTATAAAAGTTGAGTGGATGAAGTTGGAGAGGAGAGAATCGCGTTGATGTATGGTAGAAACAAGACTGATGAAATCCAGCTTGGGAAAGATTACACCTGGTCATTCGTGGCCAGAGTCGGTAGACAACTAATACAGTTAAGGGACGGTATGACAATCTATTTGTAAAAGGTAGCGAAATGAATGTGGAGAGTAATGGGCCGAAAAGGGGAGCAAGCGTTGCCCAATGGCCAATTGATAGAAGGGCCAATTTATGCACAGTGCTAATATTCTGCTGATTGTTAGAGGTTCTAACAATTAATAAGCAATCTGAAATATTAGCTGAGATCTTTGAATTAGTTACTTTAAGGCAATTTATGCAAGTTTTAATAAAAAATTAAGCTTTTCAAATGAATGTACATAAAATTCTTAATGCAATCAAATTGCTTTTCAACTCATTATTGCATAGATACAATTGAATGGAAAGTTTGATCCAGATCATAAAGTGCAGATTCGTAGATATGTAGATTATAGATTCCAATGCTTTTTCACTATCTTTTTATTGATATTTAAAGGCAGTATTAAAATTATTTGCCATTTTAAATTGTGGAGTAGTAATAGAAAATAGGTTCTTGTTCATATTTAAATAAGCTTCTATTTGGAGTTTATTTCAATAAAAATCACGGTTATTATTAATATCCAAAAAGTTAATTTAATTTTTGCAGTCTTTTTTTGTATTGCGCACAATTTAAAAGAAAGGTAAGTGCAGGCTTGCGATGATGCGGAAAAGAATGTTTGGAATGTTAAATAATATTCCTGTTATTGCAATGCACAACCAACACTCGCCTATCATGTAGTTCAGTAGTATGTAATCTCGTGAATGCATTAATCATAACACTCAATTAAGGAAAACTTATGAAGAAAAGTAGGGTAGTGTGAATACTAAAATAGTCACTAAAAAGCACGGCTTTCTATTCTGACAACAGTAATTTAACAAATATTTGAAGTAATCGATTATCTATTTTAAGCAAATATCCACAGAGAATCAAACAATGCTTTTTGATTATCAGCAGAATCACTTTTCTACCGGCGAAACAACTAACAAGAGCTTCCACCGTTGGATGTTCGGTTGACGGCAATCTTATGCAAGTCAGAGATGGCTAAAATGCTACTAATGTTGATATAAAATTTAATGCAAAACTTTTCTAAGGATTTTTTGCAACTTACTGCCTTAAGTCGAAAAAAGACGAGATACAAATGGACAGCTTTATTGATAATCGCCAAATTATGAAATTAAATATTCGCAATATCAATCTGTAACGTGATCTTTACCATGGTAATAAAACGTTATTCAAATGCTACAGCAGTGCGTATCGACATTATTTTGCACTCCCCAACATTCACGTTTAGATTTGATCAGTCCTCTTTATTTCCTATTGTAAAACCGAAAGTACTTTCATCCTCCTTATGGTGAGTATTCCGCAAGAGTTGTAAAATTACGTTTTGGCCTGTTGGAAACACTGTTAAATGCGTATGATAGTGGTATTTGGTTGTAAACCAGGCATATCTTAAGTGAAAACTTTTTAACTTCTGCTGCCAGTTCATTCGTGATAAAAGAGATTAATAACATAAGTTTATGTCAACGGAAAACCTTTAAACAAGTAGGTTAATAGTAGTTTCAGCTCGTTTCATAGAATCTCGATTAGCGGCAATTTTTCACAGTATTCGGAGTGTATTTACTCCAAAGTGGACTAAATCTGCCTCATCAAATACCCAAGAGTACCCAGTTAATAAAATTAATCAACATGTTTGAATTATTTTAGTTGACCAACGAAACTAACAATGATTTACGCTAACGTACAATTTTTGCAAAGTAGTCGACTATATTATTTGAAAAAAAAACTGATATTTGTAAGATATTTCAGTTAAATATGAAAATTAATTAAGGAAATAGCACTTAGTGAATTTATACAAAAAATTTAAACTAATTTTGCTATTTACCTTTTTAATAAAGGTGGAAGAAAAATGGAGATATTTGAAAATTTAATTTCAAATACTTCATCGGTGCTGTAAAATGGAATAAAAGATATCTGATAATGTGTTAGAGATCGAGTTTAAGGTTTGTAAGAAATCGAGAAATTTATTCAATTATGATGCCCAGAACATCCTAACGGCTGACAGAAGATAACCGCCCACCCTAACTCAGAGAACCAAGCAGTGAGAGTAGAAAAGGGATATCATACAACAATTACAAAATCTCAAGAGGGGTAGAGATTTACGGTGTTATCTCAAAGTAGAGCAGTGCGAAAATCAACAATCGATATGCTGAAGGAGGAATCTGGGCATAAAATGCAATAATCGCACTCAATTTGCACAAGTATTCCAGGATAAAATTAATTTTACCTAGGAAAACATCTGAATGAGGTTTTAGTTCAAAAAAATTGGTGAAATGTATACAAAGTAACCCTTCAAATGAAGTTATAATACCGATTTGAAACCTAATACACGAAGCAGTGCTGCATTTTGTAGCTACGCACCTACAGTTACTCGAACGAAAATAACTTAACGAGTGCTTTTTGACGATATGATCGCACTTGTCATTGAACGTCGGTTCTTTTCCTAAGCAGAGCAAAATGAAATACCAAAAGATGGAGGTTGCATGCCAAAACGCAGTGAAGAAAGAGAGGTAAATAGTAAATGAATACTTCATTTGCTACGTAGATTTTTTTTTATTTTAATATTAATGCGTCCAGTTTGAATTAATGTCTAATAAATAACTCCTTTATATCTAATATTTGGACAATAATGTTTCTTTAATCACAAATTATACAATTGCTCTATTTAAATATAATTTTTAAAAATTATAATCCTTTTTTTCTTTTATCTTATTGGTAAAAAATATTTTAAATTTTATCTTTTTGGAGTCGTATTAGTACATTTGAAATATTTTGTGGAAAATTACTCGCAATAAATGAATAATTGATAGGTTTATCAAAATTATTCAAACATTTGGAGAAAACGGGAAGTAATAAACAATGTAATATTTTTCTTTCTGCTTTATTAATATATCTAAATATTTTTATAAAATGCGGACAGTTCAGAAACTCTACTTACTGAGCAATGATGCCTTTTAGAATGGATATCATATACCACACTCATATATGAGTTTCGTACATGAAAACTACGGAAATTGGAATTAGATGTAGAAAAGGCTGTAATCAAGGTACAATAGAGTTTAAAATGTACCGGATTAATAATTAAATTTAGGATAATTTTCAAATATCATATACGATTCGAATATTAATACAATTTGCTTAATTTCAAATCAAATCCTAGTACTAGATTTTCTACCTCAAATGTAATAATTTCCCCATCCTAAGTAGAAAGGTCTTTTACAGAGCTCTTCTTGGGCAGAAGAAGACCACTTGTATGTTTATCTAACGAGGAACACGTATTCTCCGGCCCTTTACCAATCATTTTTAAGCGGCACCTTTGTTTGCTTGATCTCTCGCTGAATTGACGCAGAAAAGGAGGAAACCCGTCATCTTGGACTTTTCTGACATGTAATTTAGCCATTATTGACGCATAAAGTAGCACTAAACTCAAATGAAAGCTAATTTAACTACTCAGACGAATTTGGCTAATAGATATCTTCTTACGGCGCCGTTAACCTTTTATATGCTTACAGGATACAACAGCCTTTTTTAAAAGAACAAGCGTTGAGTTGAACCAATGGAATATTGGATAATTGAAAAGAAAGAGGATGAAAAGTGTAAAAATGGAAATGGGAGGGCTGGATAACATTAAAAACATTGAGAGAGATTAAGAAATAAGGCGAAATAGTGAGTTCACAGGTTAAACCTAGTTTATATGGCACAATTTCACAATTAAGACAAATTGAGTCATCGAAATCGTTCCACTTTTGACAGGTTTGATTGGTTTTCTATGTGGCAATTAGATTCCTTTTAAAAGCCATACAATCATTGTTCTTCATGCTTTAAGAAGGAATGCAAATTAAGAGAAAACGATCTTTGAGGTTCCATGAAGTACAAAGAATGTTCTGGCTAATTTGCAGTTGTCTTTTCTTTCGCTAGGGCCAAATTCCAATAATTAACATTTGAATTATTCTTTCGATTGGCGGTAAAGCAATTGATTCATTTTCTACCTCTTTCTTCCCAATAACTCATTCAGAAGTTAAAAGAACTGCATGTTTAATAATCATGCAAGGGAAAATTTAACTCAACCGCTTTGGTAATGATAAAAAATAAACATTTTTGTTAAAATTATTTCAATAAATGAACAAATATCTGGTCTCATTTTAATGGATTAACTAAAAATTAATAATGTGACCCAGTTTTTGAGTAATTTCAGAGAAGATAGCCTTTAAATAATAGATCCATAAAAGTTAAGGCTCGATTGTCATATTAATTATTCTTGTAATCCACAGCAATGCAGACTAACTTTTTAAATTTGAAAACAACTGCAACCGCGTAAGTAAAGTTTAATAAGGAGTACGGAAAGGTGATTGGAAAGAGATCTTTAAAAGAAGTTACTGCTTCCTTTAATTTTTGGAATTGGATCGTAGAAAATTTACTTTGGGTAGTTCACTTCTTCTCTTTCAAGAATTTAAAATTCTTGATGCGTTCACTGGATTGCTGATTAAATTTTATGCATAATTTCTAATGCTTATTGTCCGGTTTTAAAATTATAATGGTCTGTCAGGCTATTTTTTTCCCTCTTTCGATGACCAAAAACTGCACGATATTACATGATCTTAAGCAGTTTACATAAACCCAGAATATTGGGGACCACAAAGCTTAGAGGGCAACTGACATGATTTCATATGATTTCGTATTCAGTCTTAAGTGCTTAGTCAAATATCTTATCATGTTTAAATGATCTCAAATTATTTCATTTTACTTCTGCAATGCTTATAAAGGCTCTGAACAAGGATACGAGAAGTCGAATTTTTTATATCGTAAACAGCGGATCCCTATTTCCCTATAAACAAAATAAATTAGTATTATCAAAAAGAGAAAAATTGATCAAAAAGTCCACTTCTCCAGCGCCTTAATCTGATTTTGTTTCATTTAAACGTGAACAAACTTTCTACTACCCATTTGAAAGCATCTGAACTAGGGAAGTAAAAGACAAGACTAGTAAGTGATAAAAAGAAAAGAAATTCAAGAAGTAGGTAATGAATTCAGGACATAGCAAGTCCTACTTTCTTTGAATTTCAGAGAACTGAGTTGAAAATTTGGAGGAGACTTCCCTTTGTGAGGTCCTAATTTTCAATCTTCAAGTTTTATGGGTGAGACAAGTCCATATTATTTGGGGTTTTTCTGAACAGTTGATTTAACTCTGCGGATGGTTATACAACACTGATTTATGCGCATCTTCTTGCAGCATAGAGTGAATATAAAGAATATCTGAAATTTTTTAAAGTAAATATTTTTTAATGTGTATTTTATTACTGCATCAAATGGACTTAGTATACAGGGAAATAATGCAACCCTTAATTACAGTTACGAAAACCAATTGTAGATAATGAAGGATTTCCTACTAATTCCTTTAAAGTTTTAGAGCGACTGTAAATAAATTCGTTTTGATAACAGATCCTGTTTACGTTTTTTCAGCCGACACCGTTGGAGACTAGTGCCTAGCGGTGCAGGTACTCGATTCTCGCGATCTCCTCGTTTCTTGTCTTAGTCTTCTTTCTTCCATTTTTGCTTCACACGCGCTCTCTACCTCAGTTTTCAATTATTCGGTTTCACTTCCGACTCAATCTTCTGGATCTCTGAAAACTGTGTGGACATTTTCCAGGTTAGCAATTGAAAGGCGCATTGCTGCACATTTAACAAGCTTTAAAGTTACTATTATGTCTCCTGGAAACTGTAAATTATTCATGCTCTGGGTCTAGCAGCCAAAAAAATTCTGTACAGATAAAAGCCAATTATATCTATATATCAATCATGTAAGACGTAAAGCCATGCAGGGGTTACCACATTTATTGGAATCCATTGACAAAACGGTAAACACACATCACCGGATAACGCAGAACCCTGGGAACTAGAGGAGAAAATTGTCGCAGAAGGGTATTTCAACTAGAGGCCAGTTGGTTTTGTCCTGACACATACCAACTGTATCAATAAATAGTGGATAAAAATATATTGATTGAAGCGGTGGAGGATCAAAAAGTGTAAAATCATAGAATCAGTGTAAATCATTTTCTTCATCTAGAGATTACAAAGTGGTTAAATATGAAAGACGTAAAGTTCGACTCTTATTAATGAATTGCTTGTTCAAAGCTATGTTAAATTGGGTAGGTAGTCCAGATGTAGTATGACTGACAAAAACTTTCTGACATTGCTTAAATCGCTTCTCTCGCCCTGTGTTTATCCATGATTATAAATCCATACATTTTTTGCTCTGCCATGTTTAATAATAATATAATAAATTATTACTGATTAAATTTTGTTAAGTAAATTTTCAAACTACTGGAGTTGAATTAATATTTAAAATGATCATGTTATTTTAATGGAGTTTGGAGGCATTATTGACTTATGTTCAAAAAATGATCTATTAATAAATATGAATGCAATTTTCTGGGGTTTGTTTTAAATAAAAATGTCAGTTCGTGATGAATTTGATGTAATAAATGCATTTGTAAAACAACTAGAAGAAATGTCACTTTTGAGAAAGATAAAGGGTACTGGTTCTATGATTATTTTCCGCATTCTACCCAAAGGACAATTTAAGATTGAAGTAGATGTAAGTTGTAACATATTTTCAAATAATTTTTTTGTGACTTCATGCAGAACTCGTATCCCCGAAGTTTACCAAAATGGCAAGTGGTATTTGAAGGAGAGGTGGTGAATTCCCCAGACACCCCTTTCCCAGTGGAAGCAACAACAATATTTCAAGCCTTCATTTGCGGTATATTCGTGTTAAAGAAACGCCGAAAATCAGAAGTTCCCTGTATAATTTCACTCCTTGATCCAGAATTTTATGGGCAGTTAGAAAGCATATGTTCAAAACCCAACACGGTTTGAAAAAGAAATTTTTGTTTATACTAATAAATGTTATGTTTTTTATTATGTTTTATAATAAATGCTAAATAAACTGCAAAAATAAAAAAACAATGATGTTTCACTTATTAAGTGATCCAGATGTGGATCCGCGCTTAATTTAATTAAGTTGATAGCAAAATTCAAGCCAAGCGGTCCTAACGCATGTAAATTGCACTCCCATGGACAAAAGGTGTATTACGTACCTTTGTAAATAAGACTTTTCAAGATTTAAAGGTATTTTCAGGTTCTGAAAATTTAATATAAAAGAAAAGGAATTACACTAATTCTCTAGCAAATACCTCTGTAAGAACATCTGATTCTTTAATATTTATACGTCGAAGAGATTAAAAGGCGTGTGAAAAAATGGTTAGTTTAGGAAATACAAATACGAGGCAAGAAAAGACTTCACTTTACATTTTAGTCTGTTCTGCAGTGGAATTAAAAAACGGACTATGATGCATCAAAGTCTGCATGGGGTTGAAGGATTCCCCTAAAATGTCACTCATAGTTATTTTTCGAACTACATGCTGATTTGAATCGTTTTTATGCAAAACCATTTTTAAATTTGCGCGCTTGCTTGAACTGTGAGCAGCAGCCGTACTTTGCAACCCATGTGGCGAAATCACTGCTGCAGGAATTCGAGTATTGATCTTCCTCACCTTCACCGTGGGAACTCAAATTTTGCATGTGTAATCACAAACACGTCGATTTTAAGTTTTTTCAGACGCTCGGTTCTTGCGCTTTCTTCCCTTTTCTTTACTCTGTTTTTCGCCTTGTTTTGGGTTATCATTTTCCCCTTTCTACCAGACTTCCTCCCCCTTCCCTTTCCCTTCCCTCCCCCTTCCGAATTTCATTACCTATTGTATAATAAAATTTGAGCGAATGGCCATTCCCTGAATTGTGATTTGAAAACTGTGACTGCCCGTTGTTAATGGTATCTCCAGTAGTTACCTATTACTCCAATAAGATCACTAAAGGCCCATCTCACTTACTAGAGATTTGGGTAATTTTTTATTGAATCGATATTGCCTTTGATAAACCTTATTGTGTGATGAATGTGTGAAAAGGAATATTCATTAAATTCACACTTTGATCCATGAAATTCTGAATGAGGTTATATCCACAATTTTCAGTATGAGAATGCTGGTTTGTTTAATTCAGTGGTTGATCTTATCGCGGTTAGATATTAGTGATATCAGTATTTCAAACAAACAGAAGTCTAGTTCTTTTGGATTCCATCTAAATAAACGTATCCAGCATTTTTCCTGTCATCTTATTTTGTGTGGTTCTGAAAAATGAACCATCCACATCTTGTCTTGTGGTCAGTGGTGATAGTTTAACACCATATTTAAAAATACTTATCAAATTTCTTTATATGTACTCTTTTGTTCTGGTTACTTATTGTGATATTTTTCAACGTGTATATTATCTGTTATCGGGAAACGCTTATTGATCCGGTTTATTGTCTATTCACAGAGTTGCGTGCATGATTCATCTCATGGCTTTTTGGAACTTTGTTATTTTTCTTCGTTATTCAACACCTTAGCTGTAATTTCTATCTCCCTACAGAAAAATAATCTCATCTTGATGGTGATAAGATTGCTGTCCTTCTCTATTCCTTTCTAATGAAACATTATATCACTAACGCCGTCTCACTCCTATATCGTTGTAGTCGAGCTAGTGTGTCTAGAAAGGTGAAAGCCTTGCTAAATTTTTCTTCCTTACATTAGCATTTATTAATCTGGATCCACCCACACACCTACCCCTCTTATTCGGACTAGATAGGGAACTTTCTGAGATGAGATAAGAATAAAGAGTACGGTTTGTAAATTAATTAAATGCAATTTTCTACCGATTATATATCAAAACTAGGAGGGAACAATGTTAGGTAAGGTTTTGAATTTTATTATTACTATTTTTCATATAAAAGTTAAACGTGACGTAATCGCGCTTAATGTATTCTTCCATCAACGTAACTGAGAGTTGAGTTTTATTGTGATGCTGATCCACGATCCATCAAAACTGAAAAAGCATGCATGACCATATGTGCGCATTTGTTACCATTGACTTCAGTAATATGAAATTGAATATAAAAGTACACTAAATATTAGCGCTTTACTTTTATCTTACCACAAAATGCACGGGCAATTGGTAACATGAAATAATGTTAAATTATACATAAATTTATTTGATATTAAAAATTTTATAATGAAATATAAGTATTTTATTCTTTAGTTGAAGAACTTAGGAACATTTGTTTCGTCTATTAAAAAGCGATTTAATACAACAAGTTCAGTGGAGCTTATTTATACCTGCTATATCAAAGAAATAAAAACTGCCTCTGAAACTCTGTAGGTGAGGTAAACACCACCAGTCAATCTTTCATAGTTGGACAACTCGGTGTACGCATTCCTTTGCGATCAGATGCATTTTGACTGGATCGAGAAAAGCGATATTACTAAAATGGAAATGAATAAAAACTTTTAATCTTAAAAAATATTCAACCGAACGCTCCACTTCATTCCAATGATTGAGTTTTTTATGAATAAAAGAAGTGCTTTGTTACTTCGCCTTGTCTTCTATATTTGTTTACTTTGCCATAAAACTAGAAATATTTTGAAATCAAATCTCTGCGTTTTGCATCACACATTTGGAATAGTTAAGACTGGTCATGTTGGTTCTGTTGTATTTTGGATGTGCCGATCTACAATGCGTAGCTTCGTTGCTGAAGTACTTTAAAGTACCATGTTGAATTATTTCCTACCATAAAAAGCATTTATTAATTTCCTTATTACTTGCATATATATTGTTACAATTCTGTAGTTAAGAGCGTCATTTAATATTGATCCGGGAATTAATATTACATGCATTTTACCTCAGGTCACTTTTATTTAAACCTAAGATGTTTCGAGGAAGCAAAGCTGGCTTAATGATCCTATTCGCTTTTATAAAGTAATTATACTTAGTTAATTCCATTTTTATTAATTTTCAATTTTGATGATGAGGTATATTTCAAATACTAAGTCTTTCGAAGTTTACCATTGGACAACATTCTGAATAATTGCGAATCATCGCATTATTACTGAAATTATGGAGGGAGAAATTAAAATAATTGTTTGATCACTTAACTCTATATAATTACTATTTTTCAGAGTAAAAATAATAAAATGTTCAACAATCAGACAAATAAATTTCCTTAAACATAGCATGAGACCTTCGACGTGTATCAAAGGGTGTAAAGTCCTGCTGCAAAAATGCAAGCCCCGGATTTCATTTTATGATTATGAATCGCAGTCTGAATTTTTGATCAAAAAAATTTTCCTGCAAAAGCAGAATCGTGAATGAAAGAACAGCTGGTGCAGTGATTTTGCTCTATTAATTTTGAAATTCAGTTTCCCTTCAGAGAGTTTAGGCTCGCTTTCAACGCATTAGGTACTCGCAAATGGCAACAACCAAATGAGATTGCACTTGAACCCACAAATTTAAAAGTTAATTATTATATTTCGTTGGCGTTTCCAATGTGGTAATAGCAATGTGATTTGTTGTCTTAACAGTGTATTAATGTGATTTATACTTAGTTAAACGAAATATTATTGTTAAGTCGAAAATTACTTTTGAAAGACAATCTGGAAATAACAGAAAAGCATGAGTAACATGAAAATTTTGTAAAAACTGACAGCATTCATTTCATTTCCAGTCCTTAAAATGATTTTATGTAAAAATTACTATTAATTGGAATTTTGAATTCTACAAAAGAAACTACCCAGTTTTGAAATATCTGGAAATTCATTTTTTCAGATGTAAATGGTGACAAGTACTTGATATGAAGATGGATAAGTCAGGGTTAAAATGTATGTGTTTATATTTGGCTTAACAAATTGAAATAATGTTTGAAAAATGAATCATTTTTGATAAAAAATAATAGATTCATTTATTTACTGGTTCCGTAGAGAAGACGAAATAACAAAAGGGAAAACTTTACTCTTTATAATAAAACAAGTTTAAATTTCAAATGATTAAATATTTCATGCCGGCATGATCTTGAAGCCGATATAAACAAATAGTGACATAAAATTTACTCTCTAATAAAATCCGTTTAAAATGTGCTGTGTAGACAAAGCCAATTTATTAGAGTATTGAAGATTTTTAAAAAATTTTTTTCTCTTTGTTCATTTGTCTCAAAAATTGTTGTCTTTTTTTAAAATTATAACCACTTTTTTAACTAACCAGATTTACAAATTATAGCCTGTTCACTTGAAGAAAATAAATACTTTTTCTACAAAAATTTTGAAAATCTTAACGTACCAGAACGACATTCTCTGTTATTGACGAATTACAGGGCCTATTTGAGGTTATACATGTTCGGTCATTTCTAACCGAAGCTCACAGCAAAATTGATAAGACCCCCAAAATTTCAAAAATTAAATTACTTTCCTTCTTCCAATCTGTTGAAAAAATTTTCTGCGCTCCCAAAATTTTTTTAAGAAATTTCCTTAATTCCGTCAAATTTCAGGTCCGTATTTACAACGAATGGTTTTGGTGCAAAAAATCAAACATAAATAAGCCGTTTTTATTTCAAAACATATAACAAAATTTTGATTTGGTTCAGTTTAAAATTTCTATTGCTTTTAATTTTTTTGTCGTCGACAAAAAGCGCCCTAGAATCTAAAATGCAATATATTTCAGTTGTAATCAATTCGGCCGGAAACCATGGAAAGTTGGGGCGTCTATTGATTTCTCTCCATTTGAAAAGCAAAATTTGAGAACCATCATATTCAGCTCTTCTATGCTGAAAATCTGGTATTTAAGTACTTTAGTTAATATAAATTGGTGTTTGATTCAGAAGATATACCAAATATACTCTTATTTGGAAGGAGCAATTTCATGGAGCAAACATGCTGAACTATTCGAAATGCTTGAAATTTTTGGGTTCTCAAGGGGTTTCAATGCTCTCATTTATCTGTTTTCATATCAGTCATAACGCAATGCCTGCTCATATACTGTTACCCACATACATTCAAATATAAAGTTGTTGTAACTAAGCTCAAAATAACCTTAAAAATCTGAGTTGAGCCAAATCCTTTATTTACTTGAAAGTAACGTCATTATAAAGGGACGATAAATGGTTTCAAAGCTCACTTTTGGTGGAAGAATGCATCTGGGCGCTAATGGTTTACGTGAAATACGTAAAATTAAAAAGAGTTCAAAATTATCACGTCCGCCTCTTTTATTATACTGTCATATCTATTTTCCGACATTAAACAATTCACACTTTTATTCTCTCCTCACGCGCTGACATTGGTCTCCAAGGCAAAATCAATGATATTAAAATATATATTCTTGTTTTTAATTACAATGTTTAAATGCTGTATTTAACAACTGGGGGAATGGTAGAAGATTTAACGTACCAACACGAAAGAGAAATAAGAGGCGTAAAAGATCTAATTTTTTGTTGAAAATGGAGGATTCATGCATAGGAGCCAATTAACCAAAAAGATCGCGATTATAACATAATGATCAACGCAGCTATCACTTTCAAATCAAAAGTGCGAATTTGAATGGTAATCTTTCATTCGCAGATTATTACCTTAAAGCGAGTGATCTGTTTTTATTCAACGCACCACTAATTTTCATAATTGTTGAACGGGTTCTATATTTTTTCGATATTTAATAGTTATATTGTTAAATAATCTTTAAAATGCACAAATTCCGAAAATAATCTCATTATATTATGCAATTATACTACACAATTTATACTTTATAATTAAGTAATTAATACTAAATACTAAAATTGCTATGATAAGAAAAGTAATTACTCGTATTTATTTATATTTGGAGGGATTTCCAAAATCTACTGAAACAAATACAATCAAACAAAATTTGGGATTCTGCTAAATTCAAATTTATCGAGAACTCGGAGCCAAATGATTTACGGTTGAACGCCCCTCTCTGACAACTGAACCATGTCAATAAATTTCATTTCCCCAAAAGGTGCCGACATTAATTCTAAAACGAATTTTCAAAGGGATTCAAAAGGAAATCAAAAATTCATTTTAATTTAATGTAATGAAATCTTTCTGTAATGTAATATCAAATATTAGATGAGTTTTTTTCAACTATGCTAAAGAACAGGCTAAACTACTCTGTACTTGAAAAATTTGTATATCACAAAATGAAATGATTTCAGCCCTTTTAGTCTCAGTTAAATTCCACGAAACATAAACTCACAAACTTTAAGTATTAGATAAAATGAAATTTACCGCCACAATTATTTAGGATAAATAGAGCCATTTTTATCACATGGCCACTTAAAACAAGAAAATTGCGTGGATTTTGGTTAAAAATACTATTTTTATTCACCTTTCACACGATTTTTGCTTGCAATATAAAATTTTATTCAAAAAATGATCTTCTCCTATCTGGATTTTTATAAATCCTTGAACCTAGATGCTACATTTTCTTTCAAGTTCTCGACTCCGAACATATCTTTTATGAAGTTAATGTGAAAGTTGTCCCCTTTAATTTAAGAATAGTAAATCATATCATTATAGAAACGTAGATATTAGGTTGCAGTAATTATAACTCAAGGAGCTTCTTAATATAAATGTGCGTATTTCCATAAAAAAGGCATAAAATTTTCAGTTGCGTTTAAAAATAAATATCCTCTTGATAGTGATATCAGCTGGGTTTCGAAAACTTAAAACATTTGCACAAAACATTTATCGTACAAAATTTAAATTCTCTTTAGTAAACAATAATATATATATTCAACATCTAAAATTTCTTGAGAAAAGAATGTCAAGAATTTCCGGTTTACCGATGCGTAATTGTGGTATCGTAAGATATGTGGGCGCCATGGTTGCATAATCCCAATGTTCCGCAAAACATTTCCAACTCTGGAGGTTTAGTATTTGTACATGTGTATATTATTCAAATTTTGACATTTCTGTTCGTCCTTTTCGCCAATTAACGCGTATATTGTGTTTTGTGCAGCCACTTTTAATCTATTTTCCTGGTTTCAAAAAATAATTTCCTGATCTTCAATTCCTCAAAGGCATTAAAGAGAAGGAACAGGAAGACAATTAAAGGGAATATTTATGGAGCAGTATGAAATCAAAATTTGAAATTCAGGAAATTGAAAAAGCCTCACTTGGTCGGAATTGTATCATCACCTTTTGTGAAGATTGAAAAGTTTAATGCAACATGATGTGGCTATTTGTGAGCCGAAAATTTAATTTATGAACCTCAACTTCTTAATGGCGATGTTTAGCATTAATTTCAAGAAAGTTATCATTTTCGGAAAAAATTTATATGCAATTTACACTCGCAATTAACAGTTATCAAATTAACTGGTTAATGTTTCTCCACCCCTGCAGATTTTAATCCTCAGTAAAATCATTTATTGAAAATATCTCATTTCTTTATTATGGAATGTTCTTATATTTTATTTTCGAGTCTATTTATGTTGATTCAGATTTTAACTTTATTACACTCGATTTAATTTTTTATCAAAGAAGATGCTTAAAGTTTGGTAAAACAGAATTAAAGGTGAAAAATCCTGTGCACACAGACGTAAATAATAAATTTTTCATCTTATATGATGGAATTTTTGTAATCTGGTTTGTAGAAGATGATTCATGGTGAACTTCGAGTGATTTGATTTTAAAAGAAACACTCACTCTGGATTTTTGCACTCTTACATCCAGACCGATCGCGTCTTTAAATTTCTCCAGTTGTTTATTTCCTTCCAAGAAAAATATAATCTCACCATCATCTCATCCACAGACAAACTCCAAAATAATTAACCAAATTGTTTCCCTATATCTCGTTTACTACCATAGTTTTGAGCACATTCACAATTCCGACTTCCTTTCATCTTGTTCGGTGTTGAAAATTATAAAAAGCCAGAATACCAGATCTTGTTCTCAAAGTCCTGGACCTATGATTCGCTAAAGGATCATTTTTGATGAAAGTAATATTTTCAATATCATTTAGGCTCAGAATACAGTCAGAAGCGCAGATTATTTAGTTCAAAAGCCGCGAACAACGATCAATTTCTCAAGAAGTAAAAATACACTTACAAATAGATTTTAAGAAAAATTTAACAAATCGTATTTCGCGGTGTTACACAATCTAATTAATTATGTATAAAACTGACAAAGATAGGTCTTAGTAAAATATTTTAAAGGCAAACAGATTCTCTTCTTGTATCAAATATTTCTTCATTAATCTTCTAGATATGCTCTTAAAACCAACTCAGCTTGATCCTAAAAGCGGTTTCTCTAAGTTTTCTGGTCGAAATTTTTAATTGTATGTAAAAGGGAAACTCATGCGGCTTTATGTCTAACCCCGTTATTTACATAAGTATTATCTGGTACTTTGTGGAATAAAATCTATGATTATTATTATTATTTTCATTATTCATTTTTATTGTAACACTACTCATCGCTTTAGTTAATTAACTAACCAACATTGCTATACTTATAAATTAAAACTGCTCAAAGGGATCTCACGCGCGATAGAATATTCTGGAAAGTGCGGTTATGATACCGACACGAATGGGGCAGGTGCGGGTGTGAGCGCAGAAGGCTCCCATCCAATGAGCTTAGTGTTAATTGTACTCACAATTATTCACTTGCTGGAAACTCTTTCTAGTCCACAGCTCCTGCTTTCTCACTACTTTGGACGTAGCCTAGCTAATTTTGGAGACAATTTATATTAGGGCACTCTGCTAGTGCCTTGTTGTACTTGTCTGCAGCTAGTTGGACTTCTAAGTGGATTAATAAGATTTATTCAAGAGCTTATTTGTGCTATATCCGCCTTACACTCATGTAATTGAAGGTCATTTTAAAATATCTTTTTGGAGAATATTATTTATTCTCTCTAATTGTTCCATTTTTCAAAACGGCCCAATTCAATTCCATTAAAAATTAAAAAGCAGAGTGGCTAATTAATTAAAACCGACTACCATTGTTTATTTCTTAATCAGCTTAATGGCTTTAAAAGCATTTTCTACCAACGCAAGCAACTTACCACAAATTGTTCGTCGTCAGACTGCACCCTAACTGAAGTGATAGATGAGAAAATGACATGCAGTTGGAATCCTATTTCTCAAAGTTAATAAAATTACTTTCTCTAAAATTAAGAAATAATATAACAGAAGTAATTGATGACTGATTTATGTCTAAACTATGAAAATAAATTTTGTGACATTAACTTGTGTACACGAATATATAGAAAGAGCGGGGTTTATTGAGTGTATTTTGTCATTAAGCAATATTCTTAATTAATGAATATTCCAGTTTATTTAAAGTAAATCAATAAGAGTGACCCACTATAATTATTCTCAACTAGGTGATACTTTGAGTTTACAATCCATTATTTTGTAAATAAATGAGACTTATGTGAGTGAGTAGTAGTAGTAACCACTACCCGAACGCTCTTAGCTTAAACTTTTCGCGTCGGATGTAAAAAGGAGACTGACCAGCCACTTTTCTTGTTTTTTGGGCTGCTGGATGAGAACTTTCATATAATCATTTCGAATTCAGGGCTGGTCAACAAATAAAGGAAAACATTAAATGCACATGCTGTAGCTATTCTACAGTTGGATGATTATTTAGAAGCAGTGTGCGGATACGGAACCTTAAAATCAATCTTAACGTGTAATAATCTATGATCCAAATCCGAGATAAAGAATTAGTCAGTAAGACATCCAGCCTCCAATCTTCCGATGATTGATGTATTATAATTTGTATTTCTTGCTCGGAAAAAACATATGTAAAAAAATATTTTTCACGCGATATACATATAACTATTTTGCTTTGTTTTTTGGGTCGGAAAATCTATTATCTCAAGCATTAATTTCCCGTGTGAGAATTAAATTTGTTAGTACTCCGTTATAAAGTAAGTGATCCGATACGCGTCCTACTTAATTAAATTAAGTAAAAATGTTCTAGAAAGATTGAAAACTGCGTTTGCACCCACGTCTTGAATAAGGGAAAAGCACTTTTTCAGTTATAGAGGCCATTGAACTTCCATCTTTAAAAAATGTATGAGGCACGCTCTTACTCAATTAGGTATTTTAAAGAAAATATTACTTTTAATATTGTCCACTTATGTCATAATGAAACGCAATTATTTTATACAATTCTTCAAATATTGATGATTCCATGTTCACATAAGTATAGGACCATTAGGTAGAGTGCTGTGGAGTGCGCGTGCAGAGGCCTCCTCAGCCAATCAGCAATTAATATCTCTGCAGCTTAGTGCTGTTTGTATATAGGGACCAAGCTCGTGGACAGAATTTCATAAGCAGCTCTGTTTACTTAAAAATTCGTAATATTTCATCTCATACGGAGCTCTGTTCACATAATAAAATTTTTACTATCTCACCATTTACGGATCAATAAACCCTCTCTTCTCGGCACCCTTCTTGTTCTTGCTACTTTGGGAGCAGCCTAGCCAATTTCTGGAGCAAATTTATAATAGAGGACTCTGCTAGACGTTATCCGCACTGCTAAGGTGGATTATCTAGCTGTAGCAAAAGGGCTTATTGGTGTAGCATCCGCTACAGTACCTAGTTGAGAATGAATAATTTTTTGGTGGAGAAGATAGAATTATAAGAAGCCAGAAAGGTTTCTTTCAGACTCGAAAAATGATCAGTGACCGCTCATCTATTTGACATCCGGAGTTCATTATGTATAAATATTTTACTTTTACAGTAGATTATGTCAAAAAGGCTAAATTTCTAAGAACGAAGGTTTGTATTGATAAATGCTTCAGTTGTGTTTGCCATCGGTGCATGATATGTAACCTTTTTGTCAGTTAAATATCTGTGGCACTAAAATACAAAAAAGACATTTAACAAAGGCAATCGTCCCTGAGCGTATACATTGAAAAAAATAAGAAATTTAAGAAATTTTTGGTTGTTTATAGTGTTTCTCTCTCAGTAAAAATCTCCATAATCTCCTATTTTATTTCATTTTTAGGGCTCAAGTTACCAAATGTCAGAACTTTGGAAATATGATAATAATGATATTATTAAACAATAAATTCGATTTACATATTCGGCATAAAATTTAATGAAATGAAATAGGGAAATATAAGATTTCCTATAACCTATCATATTATATTAGCATCACTTTTAAAATTGTCATAAATTTAAGGATTTTTAATTTTTACAATATCTTAATTTCTTCCACATTGTCAAGTGGTCATTATTTGAAATACTTATTTATTTGTCTCTTTCACAATTTTCAAACAATAATGGAATTGATTAAATATATAGACAGATTGAAATGCATTCAAGTTAAATATTAATAACAAATCAATTAAAAGTGGGTTATTTATCTATCCATGAAAACTTTCATATAGGCTACTTTTAATTTTCGAACTTTTAGTAACTATATACTATAGCGGATATCGTTTTCCGTAGCATTTTTACTCAATATTTATTGATTTTCCGTTTTTTAGCCCAATGTTAATTAGCTCCATTATTTTGTAATTTAAAACAATAAATGGAAGAAATTTAATACTTTCGCATTAAAAAAATACTTGTTAACTAAGGTCTTTTAAGTCGATAATTGTTGACAAGATAAAAATAAACATTCCAGCCAGAAAATTTAATGAAATTTTATTTATTCCTTTATTACCGAATTCGCGTAGAGTTTATATTTCTGAAATAATACTATAATTCATTGAGATTCATTAATACGTAATGAATTTGCCACAGTTACAAACTTTGGAAACCTATCTTCAATTCCGAAGATTCATCTAATTTCTCAATGCATTTTAGCTACAATTTATTTCATATAAAATAAGAAAAGTACTGAGGTACAAATTGGTGCAAAGAAGTTATATTATTCATAAAATCAAATCGAATAAAGCAATAGAAATTGTTAAATGAAGTCAAATTGCTAATGATGTTATATTCATCCCTGTTGCTAAATGAAAGAAGCCGGTTCTAAACAATAAAAAAGCAACTTTTGTTCTAAATAATAGGTAGATACGCTTGAGTTAATATGTCCTTCGAAGTTCCGCTAACTTTAAATTTTTTGGTCACTTCATCTCTGTCGTGTTAAGACTGTAAACTACGGAATATCATGTATGATCATTAAGCCATCTTAATTATTGGAAAAAACTGATTTGAATTAACAAGACCGATCATTCTGATTAGAAACTGATCAATAAAAGCTGGACGTCATATACCAGCATCTAGGGGAAAAATCCTAAAATTCGAATTTTGGAAAGTGAACTTCCCACTTAATAAATACTCTACTACCCGAATTCAATATTCAAATGAAATAAGATCCGTTGAAAACTTGGCGTTGTTTTCAACATCTTTCTGGTCCCTTTCTGTTAACTGATTCCAGATGCCTCCCACAACTGAAAATGTTACAAATTTTGTATCTCGCTGTGGTTAAAAATAGGTCGATACACTAATAATTATTACGGTATTGTGGGTGAAATTAGGAAAACTTTATTAATTAAGTATCTTAATAAAATATTTACTTCCAAGCGGAATTAAAGAAGGATAAAGTAATATTATACGAAAAATGATCCACTAATCAACATAATTTCGTGACCAACTGGAATTTGTTAGGGGAAGCCTACTTTTAAAATATTAGATTGTGGGGTTGATCATTGCCGTGCCGATGTGTCGCATTCTCGTGATAATAAGCTTGACATTGTTGTTACAAAAAAATGTTAAATTTTTGTTTTACTTTTGCTTTTAACTGGTTAACAATGCCAATATACGTGATCATTAAACAGCTATAAATAACTCACATAATATGATAGAATTCATGCATAAATCGAGCGTTGCAAAGAAGTTTTCAGTCGTTGATATTCTAGAATGTGAAATGAATAAAAGTCATTTTAGAGCTGAAAAAGCTACTCAAATTTTTTCTTAAAAGGACGATTTTCCAACCTCAATCTTAATACTTGCCTTCAAAATTTTAATTTCCGGTGGTCTCTAATTGTAGATTCATGAAATTGTCGCAAGCGTTAAGGTGAGTTTGAGTCGAGTGCTTATTCATCTAAAGTGGAGGGAGCGGGAGGGTTCCAGGGATTGAAAACTTCCGATTATTCTCCCCCACTTCATCTTCTATAGCCTATTTGTATTTCATGCGAAGTGATGTTTAATTAACAATGCTGCACAGCCAGAAAGGAAGCTACTTTAATTGACTTCCTGTGTTGTAACTGATTAGTTGTAAAAAAAAACATATTTTAATTGAATTTTTAAAAAATCAACCACGGAAATGAAACTGTATTCTACTACAAAATGCACAGTTATTTGATCTCCTTGTGGTTAACTCGATATCTGAAAAGCAGAAAAAGATCACCACAGAATCGTCTCTGAATTGTTCTAATACACCGAATAGCATAACTTTTTTCCCATCCTCACATCTTTATTCGATTTTCTAGTTAATATAAATCAGTTCAGGTATGAAAAAACAATGGGCAATTTTTATAAGAGCATGTTTTGACCAATTCATTAACATCAAAAAGCTCCCCTTTTTAACTGTTGAGCCCAACTATTTCAAATGGTTATAATTATGCTTCAATTTAACGAAGGTATTATTTTCCAATGCTCATCTCGCCCATCTTGAAAAATTTACATTGCATCGTCCCTCTCCTAGATAATGTTGCTAGTGAGGTTGATCATGGATGCCCATGATTTATGTTGACCATTTAATGCTACTACATGTACAATAACCTCTTAGATCATTTAAGAAAGTGTTTTTCAGCACTCATCTTGGGTAGAGAGAAGGCATTAAGGAGCCGCCATGGTGAAATATCATAATTCTCCCTCTTTCCTTTATTAGCTGATTATTAATAAAAAGGGAAAAAATTGCTACGGCAGACAGGGAGAAGCGAATCGCTATTAAAATTTGACAATTTTTGCTTTTGATTCTCAAGTATTGACTAAGATCAGACCTTCAGAATACTAGTTGAATAGGGCTCCCTTCAGTAAAATCTTGAGACTTGAATAGTGCGTCGTTTTAAATGGCCAAGGATTTTAAATGACATTCAGCAGAATGGCGCCTAAACAGCTCTTACCTTTTCAGAGAACGCAATATCGAAATTATTATAGTTTCTGTCCTTTGAATTTTTTACACTCATGCAACATAATACTACTTTCTAGCTTTGAACTCATTTCCATATTGCTACACATAAGTTGTTTCATTATAGTCAAATTTAATCCGCCAATTTGTTTGGCAGAATAAACTCGAAGGAATTAACAAGTTCCATGGCGCCACTGGCCACTCGCGTCAGCAGAGGAGCTGCGCCATTTAATTTACACGCCGAGCCGAGTGTAGTAGTAGATTGGAGTAACCCTTTCTTAATCGCGAATAGATAGTCTGTTTGCATGATCATTGTTAACAGGCGCCAATTCTATTCACTTCAGCCTCTTATCCCCCAAGTCCCAGCTTCCTCCCTTCCACCCCCTACTAGCACAAACATGAAGGAAGGCAGAAAGTTCCCTTCACTAACAATATAGTAAGCAAGTTGGAGTGTATGAGCTGGTGGAGATTACATCTCTTAACTGCGGTTAAGGAGAGAGTGGGAAGGGACAATTCTCCTCCCCCCTTTAAATCCTCATATTGTGTCTGGCGCCATTTGCTTGCGTGCTCAGCTCAGAGGAACAGATAGACACGCGAACTCATACACTGATGATCTGAGAAGACATACACTCGATGAAGATGATAATAATAATTCTCAATATGGCCAGATAAGTTAAACTGGGAGGGGTAGGGCAGGGGATATTGTGGAGACTGTGATTGCGTGTATTGTGTGTTATATCTTGAAGGATTAGAGATGTACTAAATTTGTGGTGTGTTCTGCTGTTTCTTCTCCC
>CAADRB010000010.1:101122-136656 GCA_900708905.1 Hymenolepis diminuta
TAATCTATACTCCTTCTCCCCATTTGACTATCTTATGTACATGGGGACAATTTATGCGAGATTCACATGAACAGAAGGAGAAGAATAAAAGCTCCATTTTGGAACTGTAATTTCGCAGATTTGATAGACATAAGCTTGCAGAAGTAAATCGGAACATTAATCTAAGGTACACTCTTTTGAATGATTTTATTACGGAAACGGCCTTTGGAAAATGGAATAACATTATAGAGATCCTTGGTAAGATAAAATTTATAGGCTGTTTTCTCAACGATCTTTTAGTCGAAGTGGCACGAACCCTTGCAATTTAGCGAGCATCTTACCGCCATTCTGTCAAGTTATTCGAATTTCAGTATTGTTTGCTTTATATGCACCATGAGAGAGAATTTTTATTTGATCAGAATTAGTGAACCTTAATAAACATTTTAAATATTGCAGATTACTGCATCTAGGATAAATTTAAGCATATATAGACACTTAATTTAAAAAAACCTTCAGGTCAATATTATATAAATTTTATTGATTGAAGCTATGAGATAACTATTTACTTAGTGACATTTATCAAAAAACAATGAAACATTCATTTTCAGTAACTTTATATGAACGTGAGTTTGTTTTATCTGAAAATGCTAATTAATATTCTAAACTGCTTGCCTGTTAACTTATTAGACTACTGTCAATGCGCGAAATAATGCTAACGCGCACAGTTAAGCAATTAGCCAATCATCGCTTACAAACGCCACTAACCGTAAATCCGCAAACTACTTTGACCGGCAGCTTAGGCCAATCAAAATTCAGAATTTTGGCGAAGCATATAAATAGTGCGAAAGAAGTTAGTTGAGTTGTACAATGGATAGCTTTTCAGTAGAGAATTTAATATCTTCATCGGAAACACACTCGAGCACCTCACAGGTCTCTAACTTACCTCAAATTTCACCAATTAGAACTCAGGCTGCATCTCCAGGTTTTGCAGAAAATTGCAAGAGAGATTTCGCAGAAATGATTCGAATGTTCACTAGTAATCAAATGGATGCATTATCAGTGCCTATGACCAATCCTCATAATTCTGGATTTATTAATCATTTTCCACCTGTTGAACGTAATTTAAGGCCTGAAATAATTGGTCGCTATTATTCTCCAATTCCTACAGTTTTTCCATTCGGAACCCTTTTCTCTGGTGAGTTCTTCAATTTTTAATATATTTTAGTTTAAATCATGATTTTAACAAAAGATTTCAGCCCATTTTAGCCTGAAATAGATTAAATATTCTTTTCATCTATTTAATTTTAAGAGGATATGTTGCGTTACTTATAGTAATATTAAAGTAATCGTCGTCACGTTGTTGGTAAGTGTCTAGTCCTTACCTAAATTAGACACCACTCTGCATTCAAACAAACCTGCGACAATCGGATTTGTAATTATGAGGTGTCATTTTCGGTATACGACCATTGAAGAAAAATATCTTGTGTTTATTCAGACTAGCCCAGACGTACTGAGATCTCTCGCATTTGAAAAATGAGTTACTTATCATAGTTTTTAACCATTTTGTACCTGAGTAACACGGCCTATTTCACACTTCCATCTTTGAACATGACAGAAATGTAATCGCTTCGATTATTCATGTTATGCATAAATAAATAGATAAGTAAAGAAAAAAATTATTAAAAGAAGCTTTATATTAAATTGCTTAATACGTTCATAAGTGGTGTCAAGTTTTCACTCATGTCTTGCTACTAATTAGAGAAATATGATTAATGCAATTTCGTTACCTTTACAGTGGTAGTCTAATAGTCTCCTCAGTAAGATTAACATAAAAAGATATATTTTCATTTCCGTTTTCTTTAACCTCATAATTATTGTTGATATTTCCGGAGAATGGAGTTGTGTTTGTATAAAGACCAATATTTTGAATACTTACTATTACGATAACGTCTTTTAACAATTAGCGCTTTACTTCATCTATAAAGTACTTTTGAACTCTGAGTTCGGAGAAATGAGTGAATTTTTAATAATTCATCCAGCTGTAACTTCCTTTTCTAATGACATGAACCAAGAAGACAATATTAGAACCTCATTTAATCTTGTTTAATTCTTGAGATTTAGTTTTCTGTTAGTTCTTCTGATTCTAACTCCTGTCCATGTGTTCAAGTGAGTCGGCAGTTTTCCGAACTCGTAAATTAACCACACTCCCAGTTCAACTCCATCTTTTAAAAGTCCTTTTTTCTATCCCTTTGTCAGTTTCGCATGAGATAAAGATCATGTAGACCATCTGTGTACGCGTGTGAGCAACTAAATCTGTCTGGAAAGTTGTCGCCTTGATTCTATCGAGAGCGCGTCATCAAATTAAAAGTAAAACCATTTTATGATATGTATAGAGCCTGTGCTTATTTGAAATCGCTAAATAGGATGCTCACATCACTTTCTCCGTTTAATGAATTGATGGGAAATATGCGGGATACAATTTTTCAAACGTCCAATATCTCACTATAATAAACGTGACGCCAACCCCTAGGAAAAATTAGATCTTCCAGATTAAGATGATCATTGGTTTATATTTTCAATAATTTGTGCTGTACCNCCCCCCTTCTTCGTCTATTTGTTTTCATTAACGACCATTATTAATGCACGACATTTGTTTACAAACGGGTTTCCGAGACTATGTACATTTCGATAAACTCAGAGTTACCTCATGAAATGATGTGTCGTCGATTTTGACAAAGTAAATGTTTACCTTTTGTGATACATAAGGTACTTTTGTTTAATTTAGATGCAATTGCTCAGGGTATGCGACCCTATCGGAAGGCAAAGCGTATTCGAACTGCCTTCTCACCTACTCAGCTTCTGCGACTGGAGAGTGCTTTTGAAGTCAATCATTATGTTGTGGGTCAGGAGCGAAAACGACTTGCAGAATCACTGGATCTCACTGAAACTCAAGTATGACTCTCTCTTGCATCCACACAGTGTATATTATGTCTTTAACTGGCTGATATGGGGGAGTACCTGGTATGGCCAACTGTACGCTATAAATAGAAAATCCCATTCTAACCTTGACACATAGGCAGGACAAAAATATGATTCTTATCAGTAACCTGAAGGAAGAGGTAGCAAATCGACCAATACTGAGAGAAATCATAGTAACTGAAATGAGGGCCAAATTATTATTATGTATTAGAATCTGCTAATCAAGCAGTGTTCTTTTAAAAAGGTCTTCACTCAAGCATCACTATCTCGAAAGCAGTGGATCATAATCTACTAACGAGGGTAGTCTTTCGCATTAATTATTAATGTTTAAAAATTGCCTCATGTAGAATAACTAAAAATGGTTGATTTTACATGTTTGAAATACTTGGCGAATTTCATGTTTCTCAAATTTCCATTAAAGGTTAAAGTATGGTTCCAAAACCGCCGAACAAAACACAAACGCCTGAGTACAGAAAGGGATGGGGACACTAGCCAAATTCAAGACGAGATTGGAGAGAACGAAAGATGTGCAAATAGAACCGACTCGACCACCCCATCGCCGCCTCCATCAGTAGCTGAACAACAGAGAGAATGTTCAGAGGAGTGTTCGATCGCGACGCCGCCACTGTGCCATATTGAAGGGGATGTTCTCAATCTCTCTACTGCTTCAAGACCTCCCCCAATTACCATGTCTCCTCCCACTGTCTCACCCCCTTCCATTGGCAATTTGATGAACAATCCAATGCTTTTGCATCTCATGCAATTCGCTCAAATGCACAGAGTGGACTCCTCATAGTGATTGTCAAATAATGTTGATTTGATTTTAACCTTTTTGTGAATATTTTCAGTTTTAACTTTATGTAGTGTGTATAAAAGCTTGTTCGTAATTATTGTGTAAAAATAAATCATTGACTCATAAATTACTTCCATTTAGTTTGGTTCCAAATTTAGCTACCAATCCCGATCTAATAGTATAAAAATCTTTAGGACACATGCATTGACCGAGCCACACAGAGAACTACGAACACCAGCATCTGAAAGACATGACTATTTCGATGGCTAATGTCTTGTAAAATAGAATATTTCATTCATTTGAGCAGTTCCAGTTGTCGGCCTTGTTTCATTGTCAAGCGAATTAGAAATAGCTTGTGAAATAGACATCTAATGCAATTAACATAGATCACGAGAAAGGAAATTGGCTCTAAAATTTATCTGTGACTTAGCAGCGGTAGAGATTATCAACGCATATTAAATAAAACTACTAATAATAACAATAGCAAAAGAATTTAATTTGTTTGCAGATTGTGCTGCGGTTAATATGCATATATGTGGACTCAAATGTCACGGGTTTGTTATCAATTCCTCTTCACCCACCGAGCGGAATGCCCGACAGCGCAATTTCAGTCTAACAGATAAAGGGGGATTTGTAGGTTTTCAACCTAGAGACACACCTCTACCCGGGATATGTGTTTGAAAACACATTCCGAAACGGGGAAGGAGAAAAATTATGATTTGAACATAAGCCCATAAAATTTCAACATTTATAGGATGAGAGAAGATGCTGCTATCACAAAAAAAAATAATAAAAGCACAATCACTATAGTACTAACTAGTATAAATTGTTTTTAGATCCTGAATATCTTTAATGCTTTAATCCTTAATAATAACAGTAGCATAGTAGTGTAGTGCAACTCTTGGGAAATATTAATACGAAGGAGAAGATAGTTTATGTTAAAGAGATCTCATCAAGGAATCCTTATGAAGTCCCTGAATATCAGGAGCGTCCAATGCCGATACGATATGCTCCAGACGATGGACAATTTCAAAATCTGGAATTCCCAGTTCGGTACAGTCGAGGTTGAGTAAGCGAGCAACGACTTCTCTGAATTCCAATAACTAAAATGCAGAAGGGAAATACATACTGACATAGAATCCAGAACAGATTTGAAAATTTAGATACTTCCCACCAAACAGAATGCTAATATATATATATATATATGTATATATCGGACCTTTTGAATAACCTACCTGAGATTCCGATCGCCGTGTATACTCCAGGTCCATCTCCAGACTTTCTATTTTTCGTTGAAGTTCGTCTACTTTCTGCTCCATTCCTGTTTCATTTTGCGACTTCTCATATCGAATAGCACGAAGTTCTTTTTCTAATTGAATGCATTTCTCTTGAAGTTGTTTGGCTTGAGTTTCTGCGGCATGAAGCAGTGCATTAGTTCCAACTGCAGCCAACTGGAGAGAAAGTAAAAAAATCGTTTTACTCAATTACGAATCCACTTGAAATTTTCTCACTTTTATGAGTTCATTGATATTGACAAGGTTTAATGATAAGGTATTATGCGAAAACGGTTTAACAGAACCAGTTAAATAGTCTCTCTGAAGTTGTGAAAGAAGCTGCTTATACTTTATACGTTGTCAAGAAGGCAATAAATTTGATCAAATGAATGTATATATGTCTAAATAATGAAATAGTCCCTGAGGTCGAACTCATTGTATTACATATATGAACTGCACTTGGATATTTGTACAAAGTAAATGTATAGTGTGATCGGCTAATTTCCTATGAACACTTCAGACACGAACCCACTCAGAAACATACGGATCAGATACAGATAGTCAGTTATGTCCTTTAAGTCTAGAGTGACAAACCCGATTACTGCAAAAGTCAAAATTAAGTAAGATTCGCTTAGTTCCTTGACTTTATCCTCCTCGTATAGTGAGTTAGCCACTCACTCCCTTCTACGCCCTTATTAGAGTGATTTACTATTTTTCTTATTTAGATGCTTTCCCGTGATTAACAATAAGAATTTATTATCACTTGCTAAGATTTAAAGAACAAAGAAGTCCCATCTACTATTCAAATTCAAATGAAATTTATACGTTTCAGGGCCGAAATCTTAAAATTTTGCTTTCCTCTCCCGTCAGAGCAATACATTTCACATTACTTTCTATTTATCGCCTTAATATGAACTTGAGTTAATCCTTATTTCGATCATATTGACGCTAAAATTACGATTAATCACTGCACTCTACCTTCCAAATGGCAACAGCGTAGCTGCGGGATATCGATTATCGATTTTCACTCTTCTCTACCTGTGTTATCCGCACGTACCAGTTTGAAGACCTGAGATACAAAAGCTCATAACTCACACCCTTATCTCCTTTCTTCGGCCCCCGTTAGTCCCTTTCTCCTGATCTATATTCCCCTTTCTCATTCACTCGAATTTCAATTGCTCTTATAAAATATTATTTAGTTGTCTGTTAGTCATTACTCGTACTCTAACACCTTGAAAAATGGTAATTCTTAGGTGCTAGCCTTGGCAGTAGCTCCCACAAGGTAATTTAATTGCAATTGAAGCACGTTACTCCAAACTTTGTTTCTAGAAAGACATTCAATTTTATAATCAACTTCTATTTTGATAAAATATTAATAATAATTTCCCACTTGATCAAAAAATAACTAATAACATTGTTCTAAAGGAAAAGTTCAAAAACCTACAGAACTTTGACTTGAACTTTTCATTTCACTTCTAAGCCGACTGTTTTCTGATTGCAAAGTGTAGATTTCAGCTCTTGACTGTTTTAGCTGTTTCGTGAGTTTTCGTCGATCTCTATCCAGAGATGCAGCTGACGATAAATTCCTTCGAACTTCCTCGCCATCTAATTCAACAAGTCGTCGACGAAGAACTGTTAATTGAGTCTCCAAAGCGTCATTACGCTCACAAAGTTCTTTGTTCTTCTGCTGGAATTGAGAGAGACGTGATCGTTGATTAGCAGTCTTTTCACGTTCATTGGTAATTATCTTTTTAATATGAGCTGAAACGCGAATGTGAATTAGATAATCTTACTGATATTAATTAAGTAGAATGTTATTTTAGAAAAAATATCCACCAGATATAGCATCCATAAGGATCGGGTATTCTTTATCGTTCTCAACTTCCGCGAGTTTCAGTTTATCAACCAACGATAATATCCAATCACGATACTAAATTTTAAGAACACAGATGGTATAAATGTATCACTGCTTATAGTACTGAGTCCATAATAATTTCTTACGGTATTTATTTCATTTTGGAGGTTTCGATTGTTCAACTCCAGTTTTGAGAGATAGCGTTCAAAGTTCTTCTTTTCATTCTCGACTGATGCTAATGAAGCAGTTCTCTTCATATACTCCTGTGTCTTGGATTTGGCATCGCTAATTTCCTATAAAATAGATTTAAAATGATCAATACCGAAAGAGCAATACGGAAACGCGAATAGTTTTGAAACGACTAGAATGTAAAACAATAGGACACAAATTCCATCAATTCAACATACCCATCGAAGAACGTACCCGATCATTTTTATAGGAATGTTCTTTTCAAAGTACTGACTATAAAAGTAATTCTATGAATGGTAATTTTTTTATTATGATTAATATGGGGTAAATAAATGGATAGGTTAAAAAAAACTCAAATAAAATGCGCTTTCTAACTGATTTTGTCCATCATTATAATATTTTCGTGTATGAGTCGTCCACCCGCCTTTAAGCTGTTCATTGATTTTCTCAGTTAGTGAATACCTAATTCATCGACGTTACGGTGTTTCTTTCTTGGTTTACTAGTCTCAAGACTAATACCGTCACGGTCTCCATTTTGTGGTGTTGAAGTTTGACTTTTACTATTTTATTTAGTCCCTGTTTACTGAATCTTGCTCCTCTCTCCGACCACAATTCCAGTTTATTTGTTACAAGACCACCGCTTTCTCCCTTTTCTTTCTTAATATACGTAACCATTAACCATCCTTGTAGTAATGGGGTGCGTAAACATTGGAAGGAAAATATTCTAGCAAGTTTTCTATGTCTCAAATTGGTCATTTTCATGCTAAATTCCCTTACCAATTCATGCATTAGAAAATATTTCTTCCCATTTATGAATCCAATAAAACTTCTTTAACATCTATTCTATTTTGTAGTTAACTGAGAATCTCAAAGTTGTTTACCTTTTGTATTTCAGTTGTGTATAATTTGATAGTACAATAACAAAGTAGTTTAACAGTCTGAAGAAAAAATCGGCTCTTAAAATCTGCATTCTTGTGTTGTGCTGGTTGTCATTAACAACGCGTTCATATGGGACAAACAATCGGGCGAGACTTGGGTACATATAAAGAGAAAATTCTGAGTGACCAGTTAATCCCTAATGAGTAAATGAGAAAAGGGAAAAGGAATTTTTAATATCACAAAAAAACTCCGTTTCCTAAGATCATACCATTGTTGGTTGTTAGGAGACCGGAATAGAGAGGTAAACGGGTAGTCATATTCAATGGACAGATTAGGTGAAATTTAAAACTGGGATTACATTGAAAGAAATTTAGAATTGAGGCAGATTGTTAGATATTTGAGAAAATTTCAAATTTCAAATAAACAATAATGGCTCCTTGAGAGCCAAAAAGATGTTATAAAGTGCATAAATATTATAACATTTTAAACTCCTATTAATGTAAGCAATTATTTTGCATTTCAGCATTTAGCTTTTTAGCATTTTTATTAATCATTACAAATTAGCTTCGATGAACTCAAGAAGCTCGATTAAATCGAAAGTAAAATTAAACATAATGTTAGTACTATCAACACAGGTTAACAGTTATGAAATTTAATTAAATCAATTTAACATGCTCCAATCCAATCAATCACCGCCGAAATTGCCGACGCAGTAAGTTTCCTTATCAAGTATCAGGTTGCTAATTTTATTATTATTATTATTATTGAGGTAATTGCGATATTTTTAAGTGAATTAGATTGGGAAAAGGCATTTTATATTTCTCTTTAAAATGAAAAATAGTAAATTGATTATATAGTACCACATTATTACATCATAAACCTAAATTTATTCGAAGATCATCATTTGAGATCGGATATCAGTGATGAGTAAAAATTTGAGTAACAATCAAAATTTCGAAATAAGAAGCTTAAAGAAATATTGAAAAGATTGGGATTCGATAAAGCATATTAAATCAATTTAACTGCTAAGATGCCATAGAAAACACAGGAACCACACTAGAATTACAGCAAAGCTTACCGACTTTAGGTGTTTACATTCCTCATCGCGTTTAATTATGTAGTCTCTAGTTCGTGGGAGCAAAGACTCCAAGGATTCCTCTTCAGAATTCCTGATTTGATGACGAATGAAGTGTCTGAAATAAAATTAAAAAATTTTATTCACTACTATTTAATTTGGATTACTTTTTCAATATATTTCGGAGAGGCTTATGTAGCCCTACCGAACACTAATTTTGAGAATTGCTGATAGAATAATAGTTATCAAAACAGTTTGAATAGGTTGTACGATACAGATGATATTAATTCAATAGGACCTACGAATGAAATCAAAATGCAATATTAACTGACTATCAAAATTACATTAATTACAGAATAATTAAAAAAATACATATAGTTATGAGTGGTTGCATAATTGATAATTCTAACATAAGTAGGGATTTCTGCACTATTTTTTGCAGGGATATTAATTAGCTTAGAGAAGATTAAAATAAAAGAAGGCGAGATCGTGATAGCCAGATTCTCAGTATCTGGCCACATGATAAGCCCCCTTTGAGACACGGCCAACTGAAAATGATTAACTACCTCTTGTCTTTAAGTGTCGTGCATTCGTATCTACCAAATAATCGTCCCTATTTAAGACGCGCTCAATCTGTCTTTGTGGGTATTTCCCAGGAGGATGAAAAGTTGAGATCAAAACAACAATGTCCTATAACAAATTGGAGAGGAAGAGTGTAAAAATATGCATATGTACGTATGATTAAGTAACCCCCTATATATTGGTAGATATTCAGTTATTGTGACCACCAACCAAGAATTCAGTATAAATAAAATATGGGAAAGAATTCATCAACAAAAAGGAGGTAATAATTCCTTTCCTGCACTATAAATAAAATTTCATATTTATATTCAATAAATATTTTAACTGATCCGATTTTTACTCACAGAAATTCCTGTAAGGCTTTGTGCTCTGATGTTGATATGAGGGGTTCAGAGTTACCTAATTTACTAGCTGCAACAGCTGAGGCTTCTGTGAGACGACGAAAGCGGGCCTCTCGACGTTCTGCTTCGAGATGTGCCCTCTCTAGGGCACTGGACAATGACTTCACTTGCTCTTGTAGGTCTTGGAATGATATACACTTGTCTTTCTCTAACTGTCGTTCAGTGTCAAGAGCCTACGAAAATTGATAAAGAATAGTAGCAAAATTCCTTATACCACGAATTGTTAAATATGGTCTTATGAAATAGCATCCTTTAGTTAGATTAGCAAGAAAAATGGCACTCAGACCCGGAGACTTTCTGTATTCCTTTTAAGACATCTACGGCCTTGGCTACGTTATCATACATTCCATATACTGCACTTTGAAAATTCATAGCAATGATGCTAAAAAATATATTCAAGCTCATAGAGTTGATGGTCAACTAACAATAGCCATATTGTTGGTGGGTCCTGAAATCATAGGCGGATAAGAAGACCTCTAAAATAGCAACGCCAAGAAAGAAAGTGGAGATGAAAGTCAACTTCACTTCATGGGACTTATTAGACGAAACTACAGGTGCATATAGTTAAACGAAATACCAAACAACATCATTATATAGAAGAAAATTTACCAAATAAGTAGCTAAAAGTGCTTGCTCTTGTCTATTAAATAGTGATCCTTATATTAGTGAATAACGTTAAATGAGTTATTCATTGTAAATGGAAATTTAAGGAAAACATTTTTTAGGTAGCAATATTAAACTGCAGCCATGTTTTTTTAAAAGAAGTCCTGCTAAATTACTACACAAAATATCTGAAACTGAGCATAATTACCAAAAAACTTGAACTATTTGTTTAGCATCATAAAGGATGAAATCAATAGAGAAAAACAAAGTCGATTTAGATGCCCAGTAGATATGCTAACTTCTTGTAAGGAGAAAGTTCGGCTCAAAAGATGCGCAGAATATCCACTAAACATTGCTGATATTAATACCGAATATTTATATCTAAGTTATTAACATATTTTCTAAAGATGCTTACTCTCTTTGCCTGCCTCATCTCTAATTCTGCAGCTTCTCGGTCCAGCTTTGATTTATTTAATTCACCAGTAAGACGAAGAATGGTTTCTCTTGCTGCCTTTTTTTCAAATTCGAATAAGTTAGCACTTTCTGTTAAGTTAATGGTTTTCAATTTCAGTGACTCATAATCGCAGACGAGTGCCTTTATCTACAAAACAAAAACCTTTGTAAGTTGTGATGAAACATGAGATATGTAGAGGAATTAACTATCATGTTACCTTTTGAAAACATTCGTAGATAGTTTTGCATTCAAGCATTCTCATAAGAATTCCAATGCATTCAATTCGTAATTTATTTTCACCTTTTTCAAGCCTCATTATTTAGCCTTAGCATGAAAACTCTCTTGTCTTAATTTTAATTTCAAAGAATCTTCGCAATTTAAGCGACCGAAGTTTTTAAAATTACAAGAGACACATGATTTATTAAATGAATCTATTCATTTCAAAGCAGTTCAGTTAGTTAACACAACCAATGATTAAGTTTAGGCAATTAATAATAAAATATACAAAGGCAGGGAGTAAAATTACAAAGAAATTAACATAGCCTGAACTACCTAGACAGTTCAAAATTACTTAAGCATCTCAAGGCTATTGAATTGGTTCATACGAAGTTTAAAATAGAACTGGTCTAGCTGTATATGGCCTGTTAAAGTTATACAGTGCAGAAAATACTAAAAATTATAATTTTTAACTACTTTATAAATCGGCGAAACCGTGATAGTGACATGTTAAATATAAAGAGAATTGTAGACTGGAAACGGATCATTTTTCATGCAGAAGTAGAAATAGCCAACTATACTTATTATCACTGTGAGAGAAAAATTTTAATATAAAGATTTGTGTCCAAAAAATTAAGTGTGCATTTGTTATTATAAGGATAACATATAGTCTCTCTCCCTTAGCGGATATCACTCAAATAAGCCCTTTAATATAATTTAGTAATCCCTTGAGAGGTCCAACTAGCTGCGGATAAGTGTAACTGACCTCAAGTGTAACTTGCTCATAAAATTAGGTAGGTTACGTTTAAGGTACCTGGAACACAGGAGGTATCGGAAGAAGAGTGTTAACTGAAAAATTCAGTAATTTTGAGTAAATTTAATGTCATGCCACAGGAATATTGATCGCTGATTGGCTGGGAGGCCTCTGCATGCACCACTGTGATTGCTTATCTGAATGTTCTAGCGCGAACCCCTTTGGGCAGCATTAGAAACCTCGAACACTCCTCGCCATAAGTATATTTACAAGGAAATAATTTCCTGTGTTACCTTTCTCGTGTAAGTGAAAGATAATTTAATGAGTATTAAGGTTTGTTAAAATATTATTTAACATCAAAAAGAGAAAGAAAGTTATTTTGATTGTTTTTATCATTAAAATTTTTTGCGTCACTTCAAGTTGCTGCATCTTGGTGGTAATTTCGTCAATGGCCGCAATGTCAAGTAAGGTATTCATATCTGACTGCGTTAAGGTAATGCGCGGAGCGACTAGTGTTGCCAGCGCTGCAGCATCTATTCAAGCAACCAAACTAAAAGTATTCATAAAATTGATCGGATTTGATAACTGCCTCTCAAATCTCACTAAAACCCGTCTTGCAACTCCAACTAGTGTCAGAAGATGCAGTGTTCCCCCAGCAATCTGTAATCATATGATGTATCCGGATTTTTCGACAAAAGTTCGCAATTTTTCTACCTCAGCTGCTGTTCCATCTGAACCCCAAAAGAAAAGGAAGTCGCTATCATCATCCAAACAGCGCCATGTTCCTGCTTCCCGGATAAGCAGAGCCGCCGGATTTGGAAGTAAGTAAAATGAACATTTTTTTATCAAATTCTTAGATCTCTTTGTGGGACTGGGCATCGGTGCCATGACCGAGTACGCAAAGCGTTCTCTTGGCGCTTCAGATAGTAAAAAAGATTCTAATCTCTTTCTAAACGATGCAAACCTGGAAAAAATCGTTGACACACTGTGTCGTATGCGTGGTGCAGCTCTTAAACTCGGTCAGATGCTGAGTATTCAGGGTACTTTGGATTTTCACTTCACTCTAGACACCTCATTTAGACAGCTCCCTTGTGAACCCGAAGATTCAGAGCATATTTGAGAGGGTTCGACAATCAGCGGATTTCATGCCTACTTCACAGATGTATTCAGTTATCGATGCAGAATTGGGTCCCAGTTGGAAAGACAAATTAGCCTCATTTGACGAGAAACCCTTTGCTGCGGCGAGTATTGGACAAGTCCATATGGCTTCTCTTTCTGATGGAACGTAGGTTATGATATTTTTATGGTTGATGCGATTATAATCAGATGCCTTTATTATTGTATCTAGGATTGTTTTTGCTTGTATTTATGCATGACTAATTTATGGAACATTTTACTTGCCTATGGATATTTATAAAGTGCTGTTTTATCTTGAACGTATTTAATATCGCCTGTTAGTATTCTTTTCAAGATATTTAAACACTTACTATTTACTTCGGTTACTAAGACTATCAAATGTGTCTTAATATCACTTATTTTTCACTAAGTCATAATAATAGTTGCTATCCGTCCGTTTCATCTTTTGGGTTTTTCCTCTTTTGTAACTGCATAATCCTGCGCCTAATGTTGATCGTGGTGGACTTTTGATATTTACCTTCTACGACTTTTTATTAATTTACGGCATAAGTTAAATAGATAGTATGATTTATGTTTCTATACTGTTTTGTGTTCTTATTTTTCTGCTCTACCTGTAATTTTCGGTCTTATTGCACTATACAAACATTAAAGTTTCCCATCGAATTCCCTACTTAAAAGTGTTGTTTTTGACATTTACTTATTTGCTGGTGGCGCAGCGTTTAATACGTATATCGACAAACTCAAAATTCATGGTTTCCATATTCATTAGCCCCACGTCTATTGAACTGAATAACCGACCGTTCTGGTTAAAACAAGTCCTGAAAGATGTGGCTCTATGCTAATTTTTTACCAAAAATCCCTGTTGCTCCCCTTTATAATTTATCTCTACGCATGTAACCTTCAGAATTTTAGTAATCCTGTCAGACAGACTGATCAAGTCACTGCTATTTATCGTTGCTTCTGGCTATTGTTAATAACCGCCATGACTTCATTTTAAACCCATCTAAAAGTTTTAGCTACTATTTTCGTTTTATTAGGCGTCTGGCTATGAAGGTTCAATATCCTGGTGTAGCTAAGAGTATAGAAACTGATGTGGCGAACATCACTATGCTCCTAAGGCGTTTCAACTTCCTCCCCCGTGGAATGTACGCCGATTCAGCCATCCGCACTGCAAAGAAGGAACTCAAGTGGGAATGTGATTACATCCGGGAGGCTGCTTTTGCCGAGAGATTTGCCAAGCTCCTTGAAAGTGATCCCGTTTTTGTTGTGCCCAAAGTTTACCACGAGTTGTCTACTGAGAGAGTCTTCACAACTGAGTTCTTTGATGGGCTGGCGTTGGATGATTGCGTTGACCTTCCACAGGAAGTTCGAAACTGGGTAAGTGTCTTTATTTAACTAAATCAGATTTTTATTGGCAAATTTGTTCAATATCCTTATAAAATGCTATTCTTAAACTCTTATTTTACTAGATAGGAATTTTTTCGACTGATCAGTGACGTTTTCTTATTGTAGTAAGTGCGGAAATTTTTTGTTTTCGTGTATTTCTCCACCCCCTGGCGTTGGATTTCATTTACATATATCCATATCTTCTATATTTGTTTTCTCATTGAAATGAAGATATTTGCACAGACTTATTGTCTACCTAAATATGAACTAATATAGCTGAAGTAAAGTGTGCTGCACTAAAATTTGGTAAAGATAAATACCGCAACTCATCTCCAACATGACAACAACGAAAGTAACTCAAGTCCGCATTTTACTTTTTGTCTGCGGATACGCAATCCCTGCAGGCTCGGAGTATTTATCGTTTACAAGAATATCTAGAACATTTCGACATTGTCGATCTTTTACATTTCGCGATTAATGATTTTAGGATGATAAATTCAATTGCCAATTATGTTTCCTTATACTGATTACACTTTTCATCTTATAACATCCAAACCGACTGCCACTATATCATTGGCTTAAATTCTGATTGTCATTTCTTTGGATTATCTCTTCTAATAACAAAAAAATTGCCTATTTAATCTTGTGCGCAGGTGGTTTAGTGGTGCGTTTACCAAACCAGATCTCTAGACCGATGCTCTTAGGTGCACATCCTGTACTTAATTCTGGACGATGAGAAAGGAAGTAGAATTTAAGTTTCGTATAAGAGTTGTGTTAAGATATCTAATAAACTTGGAAATTATCCTAATGCGACCACATCCAAACCTTATTAAATACTGGCATTCGGTTTCTGTTTATTTAGCTTAATTATAAATCTACAATTAGAATGTTATGCCTTTTTTGAGATTTAATTTTCTTTTTTATTATCTAGATTGGTGAAAACATCCTTCGCCTTTGTCTTTTGGAAGTTTTTGTCTATAATTCCATGCAGACGGATCCCAATTGGTCCAACTTCCTCTATTCCAAAGATCTCAACAAGGTATCCTTTTTTTCCTCTTATTCTCTTCATTGTCAAGTTATTTTACTGAAGTCCATTATTGATTCATGTGTTGTGTAGATTGCCCTGCTAGATTTTGGTGCTTCAAGAGACTACCCAAGACGATTTGTGGACGAGTATCTCAGAGTTATTGTTGCTTCATCTGAGGGCGATAATGCCGGTATCGTCGAGCATTCAAAGAAACTTGGATTCTTGACTGGCTATGAAACGAAGGTTTGTTCTCCCTTTTTAATTTTTTAAATGTTTGAGATCTTAAGTTAGTATAAATTTGTATCGCTAGATTAGTTTGACTTATTTTATATTGAGATTTCATCGATTGTCTTCTACTAGCACTGAAATCGGCTAGTGGAAGTACTTTATGAATCCGATTAGGTTAGGCTTAGAAATTTTCCTTTGCACAATGGATGGTTTCCATGAAGACTAACAGGGTACAACAGCCTTTTCCATATCAGAGAACCATAAGTTGAGTGGAGACTAATTGTAAAGTATCACTTTTGTAAAGTATCACCTTTCTACACTCTTACTGTGCTAAGAAGTCTAGTTTCTGCGGGTATAATATTGCTAGACTGCAGCTGAATCAGATCCGGAGAGGTTGGACGAAAGTGGAGTTGCTTCAACACACTTGACTATACGTGTGTACAAATATGTGTGAATACAGGTCGTCTTTATAGTATTGAGGTCCGAAGGTCAAAAAACCTCCAGACTGATAATAGTTTTGCCCCGAATAGCTGTCAAGGTGTCAGCAGCAGCGCGCATCCACATACTGATAAGGCCAATGGCCGACATACAGATTCCCTGCTAAATACCCGTGACAAAACATGGACTCAGTGCTTTTGAGCCTTGTTTGTCGGATATACAAATTCTTGGATTATGTGGTCTAAAAAAGTCTTTATTAAGGAACATCTTTTAGAGGAGGTAAGTTAATATGAAAGGACATAAAGTTTATAAGATGTATGGAAGATGGGAATAGAAACCAGGATGCATTAAAGTGTTTAACTGTGAGGGAATGCGACCGATCATCTAGCCTGAGTCAAAACTATCCTCTCCCTCACCTGGGTATATGAATATTTGTTTATCTCCTAATCTAGCTAGTGGCTACTGTTCCCATAATTTAGCCGATTCATCCATTCTGCGTTTAGGCAAATACATCCATTCTGACGCGAGGTTACTAGCTTAAAATTAGTAGTAATGCGCGTGGTGGCTCACGAGGTCCTAGATTAGTGTACTCTTATCGTCAGATTTGTTTAACCTATTTTTTATACCGGTTCCATCGATTGTTTCTGTGTGTTGTCTTAAAATTATGTTTCGATCTTTAATGAATAGGTATTCCTGGACGCTCATGTGGAAGCCGTCCGTGTTTTGGGAGAGCCATTCGCCTCCGAAAAACCTTTCAATTTTGGTTGTCAATCCACAACCACACGCATCAACAGCATCATCCCAGTGATGCTTGAACATCGTCTCACTCCACCTCCTCCTGAAACCTACTCTCTTCATCGCAAAATGTCCGGCTGTTTCCTCCTCTGTGGCAAACTAGGCGCCAAGGTCAACTGTCGACAGCTCTTCCTTGAAATCGCCAACAATTATGTCTATGGATTGGATAGTACTCCGGAGATTAAGTAAAGCCTTTTCGGGAAGAATCGTCCTGTATTTTGTAGTGAATTAATTTTTATACTCAGGTAATAATTGACAAATTAATAAAGCAATTTTGTAAATAATTACTCGTGCTTCTTTCTTCGATCCTGCTGAATGCTGTGATGCGATCATGGTGGTGTTTGTTTGAGGTCTAAATTACCAAGTCAGAACAAAATAAGCATTTTGGAGCCCCTCCGATTGAGAAATTCGCATTTGGTCGCCTGTTGGCTAGTATTAACCTTAGCATTCGTTCACTGAATATGTGCCCTCTGGAAAACTGAAGGAAAGTCTTGGTCAGAAGTCATCCTGAGATCTTACCTATTGGGAAACTTGTATCTCTGTCGATCAGCATTGGTAAGTACAGATGGCCACTTCAAATACTAGATATGAATCGATGGATTTTGGACTTGTGACCTCTGGCCTCCCTCTTGGAAGACATGAGCGTTGTCGCTGCACCGAGAGCACAAAGATATCTAATGTTGGTTTTTCTATTCGATAATATTTCCACATGCTGCAGCGACCTATTCAAATCTTATGTAAATTAATCCGATTCTTTAGGCATCTCCAATGTCTAGAGCGTGATAGTTACAATGAAAGATCATCTCTCACCTCAAATGAAATGGGTTCTGAAATTATCAGTATACACCCAATAACTATTAATTGGCAGCAATGGCTAATACTGAGATCAACAGAGAAATGACCGAATGCAAATTTCCCCATTCAGACTGCTCCATGGTGTATTTGTTCTCTTCGTATTTTAGAATGCTTGTCTTTTCGTTACATTTTAAACATGGTGAAATACAAACCAGTGTTCTTTTTTAATGGGAAAGACGTCCACAGATGCGTGATACAGCTATATCTAATGGTCAAGGGAGTACACCATCCTCCCCAACTGGATTTCAAGATGATGCATTTAGCGTTCTTGACGGTCAGCCGGCTCCCTCTTCGCCTGAGCATGTAGGATATACCCTGTTGGAGAATGGTTTTGTATCTAGTCAAAGTAGTGATGAGGATGAAGAAGAGGAAATGGAAAGTGGTAGTGGCAGACAGGACTCGAACACTGATCCTCTAGATGATGCGAGAATTGATGAAACCCTTAGGCGAGTATTGAATTCTGATGGGACACACTTTGGATCATTCCAGGCTTCGGTATGGGTTTTTGATACTTTATGTGTGCTGTTTGAAATTAGTTCACTTTTAATCTGTGCATTTGATTGCTCATTTAGGAGGAGCCTGAAGATGAACCAGATGAGTCATCACCAGCTCTGCTGTGGAACGAACCAAGAAAGGATGAAGATCAACGAATACCTCTTTCTGATGGTAAGTGAGATGGTCGGATATATAACAACTCATATAACAAAATATCAATATCATTAATGTTCAGATGGCCTACAGGATTGAAACTTCTTGATTACCGATTAGTTTGGAGGCTAGCGCCTTTTCTCTGCCTCACCTAGTAGAAGTCTTTTGGCTGTTTCTCTCTATTTTCTACTTTGATGTAGTAAAGTTCGTCGAAACTTAGAAGGCCAATAGCTAAACCGTCTTTCCCTGCCCTATGTTGGCGATTTCTAACCCATTACCCTTTTACTATACGCCCCTAATTGCAATTGGGAGAAATAAGAGGTAACGAAGGTAATTTCAGATTGTTCTTTTCTCTCTTCTCATTCTCTTCTACGCCGCCACTTTTGTTTCTTATTCTCGTTTCTTAGATTGTTTTCTTCATATCGAATTTCCCCGAGCATCCTGTTTTCTCTCCAGTTTTCGATTGTTTAAGGTGATATTGTCTTTCATAAGTGAACAAGTCCCTTTTGAAATCTTAGGTTCTTAAGAATGAACAGTTTCTCATCCATTTAATACATCTCTAAGTTATTACGATCAGGTATTAAGATTAAATTTCTTACGGTAACCTAGTCTCTATCCCATTTACATTCCAAAGGAAAGAGTCGGTCTAGAGAATAAGTGATTTTCAGGTAATGTAATAAATTACTTCCTTTGATAATTTATATATGAAGCGAAAATAACTTCGTGCTATCATCGTCTATTTCTGTTTTCCTCAATCTAGAAAAGGCAACAGAAATCAAGGCTTATTTGAGCGGTTTTAAATTGCCTGAAGCATATCTGCCGACCTGGGCAATGCAAATTCCTGAAGAAGTTTGGAAACAGCGTCTCCTTCAACGCATTTCTTCACAATCGGCGGCAGCTGCTCCAACATCGAAGTCATCTCGATTTTTTTCCGAACTGTGATAATCTTGCTGTTGAATATTCCATCTTCTTGCTCAGTGGTCATTCCTTACTCATTTTAATTCAAATACCGTTTATTTACTATCATATTAACTTGCCTTTTTTATGGCAGACCATTGCTTCTCATACTTGGGTTTGCTCTTGAAAACATCGGCACGGAATTTCATTATGTTACTCAGGTTCTAATAATTATTTACCAGTAACTCATCCATTTAAAAGTTAGCATACCCATATTTTGAATTTCATCACAAAAATCACGTATAATCAGTCTTACAAAAAGGCAATTAGTCATTAATGTTCTTCGTTCGAAAATTTCCAGGTTACGAATTCTAATTACAACATAAACAAAGGCCTATGCTTAAAATTACAACGGATGAAGAGGGATTTTTCAGACAAATGTACAATTACCGCCTGTACAGTTTGTTCATTAGCATATTCGTGGAGAAATTAAGTCGGCTTATTAACTGTAACGATATGTAAATATTAAATCTGCGAAGCACTTATTCTGGTCGCCTAGCAATTAGTCCCTTGTTTAATAAGCCGCACGTTCCACACCGTATAAATTGCCCTATCACACCTCAGACGAGTTGTGTCCCGAAGAATGATAAGGTGGCCTTCTTCCACATCTCGAACACTACTAATCATAACATGGTGTTCAATGGATATGCAGCAGCAGGCACCGCTCTCGTGATTTCTGACTTTGCAAATGGCCATGTCAACTACTAGAGTTCTAACAGTTTGATCGACTGTCCTATTTTCTAAAAATAACCCAAATCTTGTCGTGGTAAAATTGCAGGATTTTGATACTAGATAATCTTCAATAAACCAGTTTCCTGCCATATCGTGGATTTTGCCATCTTATCCAAGTGGAAACCCTCAGATCGATAAATGACAGTAAACCAGAAAACAGTNCAGTTATCGATGCAGAATTGGGTCCCAGTTGGAAAGACAAATTAGCCTCATTTGACGAGAAACCCTTTGCTGCGGCGAGTATTGGACAAGTCCATATGGCTTCTCTTTCTGATGGAACGTAGGTTATGATATTTTTATGGTTGATGCGATTATAATCAGATGCCTTTATTATTGTATCTAGGATTGTTTTTGCTTGTATTTATGCATGACTAATTTATGGAACATTTTACTTGCCTATGGATATTTATAAAGTGCTGTTTTATCTTGAACGTATTTAATATCGCCTGTTAGTATTCTTTTCAAGATATTTAAACACTTACTATTTACTTCGGTTACTAAGACTATCAAATGTGTCTTAATATCACTTATTTTTCACTAAGTCATAATAATAGTTGCTATCCGTCCGTTTCATCTTTTGGGTTTTTCCTCTTTTGTAACTGCATAATCCTGCGCCTAATGTTGATCGTGGTGGACTTTTGATATTTACCTTCTACGACTTTTTATTAATTTACGGCATAAGTTAAATAGATAGTATGATTTATGTTTCTATACTGTTTTGTGTTCTTATTTTTCTGCTCTACCTGTAATTTTCGGTCTTATTGCACTATACAAACATTAAAGTTTCCCATCGAATTCCCTACTTAAAAGTGTTGTTTTTGACATTTACTTATTTGCTGGTGGCGCAGCGTTTAATACGTATATCGACAAACTCAAAATTCATGGTTTCCATATTCATTAGCCCCACGTCTATTGAACTGAATAACCGACCGTTCTGGTTAAAACAAGTCCTGAAAGATGTGGCTCTATGCTAATTTTTTACCAAAAATCCCTGTTGCTCCCCTTTATAATTTATCTCTACGCATGTAACCTTCAGAATTTTAGTAATCCTGTCAGACAGACTGATCAAGTCACTGCTATTTATCGTTGCTTCTGGCTATTGTTAATAACCGCCATGACTTCATTTTAAACCCATCTAAAAGTTTTAGCTACTATTTTCGTTTTATTAGGCGTCTGGCTATGAAGGTTCAATATCCTGGTGTAGCTAAGAGTATAGAAACTGATGTGGCGAACATCACTATGCTCCTAAGGCGTTTCAACTTCCTCCCCCGTGGAATGTACGCCGATTCAGCCATCCGCACTGCAAAGAAGGAACTCAAGTGGGAATGTGATTACATCCGGGAGGCTGCTTTTGCCGAGAGATTTGCCAAGCTCCTTGAAAGTGATCCCGTTTTTGTTGTGCCCAAAGTTTACCACGAGTTGTCTACTGAGAGAGTCTTCACAACTGAGTTCTTTGATGGGCTGGCGTTGGATGATTGCGTTGACCTTCCACAGGAAGTTCGAAACTGGGTAAGTGTCTTTATTTAACTAAATCAGATTTTTATTGGCAAATTTGTTCAATATCCTTATAAAATGCTATTCTTAAACTCTTATTTTACTAGATAGGAATTTTTTCGACTGATCAGTGACGTTTTCTTATTGTAGTAAGTGCGGAAATTTTTTGTTTTCGTGTATTTCTCCACCCCCTGGCGTTGGATTTCATTTACATATATCCATATCTTCTATATTTGTTTTCTCATTGAAATGAAGATATTTGCACAGACTTATTGTCTACCTAAATATGAACTAATATAGCTGAAGTAAAGTGTGCTGCACTAAAATTTGGTAAAGATAAATACCGCAACTCATCTCCAACATGACAACAACGAAAGTAACTCAAGTCCGCATTTTACTTTTTGTCTGCGGATACGCAATCCCTGCAGGCTCGGAGTATTTATCGTTTACAAGAATATCTAGAACATTTCGACATTGTCGATCTTTTACATTTCGCGATTAATGATTTTAGGATGATAAATTCAATTGCCAATTATGTTTCCTTATACTGATTACACTTTTCATCTTATAACATCCAAACCGACTGCCACTATATCATTGGCTTAAATTCTGATTGTCATTTCTTTGGATTATCTCTTCTAATAACAAAAAAATTGCCTATTTAATCTTGTGCGCAGGTGGTTTAGTGGTGCGTTTACCAAACCAGATCTCTAGACCGATGCTCTTAGGTGCACATCCTGTACTTAATTCTGGACGATGAGAAAGGAAGTAGAATTTAAGTTTCGTATAAGAGTTGTGTTAAGATATCTAATAAACTTGGAAATTATCCTAATGCGACCACATCCAAACCTTATTAAATACTGGCATTCGGTTTCTGTTTATTTAGCTTAATTATAAATCTACAATTAGAATGTTATGCCTTTTTTGAGATTTAATTTTCTTTTTTATTATCTAGATTGGTGAAAACATCCTTCGCCTTTGTCTTTTGGAAGTTTTTGTCTATAATTCCATGCAGACGGATCCCAATTGGTCCAACTTCCTCTATTCCAAAGATCTCAACAAGGTATCCTTTTTTTCCTCTTATTCTCTTCATTGTCAAGTTATTTTACTGAAGTCCATTATTGATTCATGTGTTGTGTAGATTGCCCTGCTAGATTTTGGTGCTTCAAGAGACTACCCAAGACGATTTGTGGACGAGTATCTCAGAGTTATTGTTGCTTCATCTGAGGGCGATAATGCCGGTATCGTCGAGCATTCAAAGAAACTTGGATTCTTGACTGGCTATGAAACGAAGGTTTGTTCTCCCTTTTTAATTTTTTAAATGTTTGAGATCTTAAGTTAGTATAAATTTGTATCGCTAGATTAGTTTGACTTATTTTATATTGAGATTTCATCGATTGTCTTCTACTAGCACTGAAATCGGCTAGTGGAAGTACTTTATGAATCCGATTAGGTTAGGCTTAGAAATTTTCCTTTGCACAATGGATGGTTTCCATGAAGACTAACAGGGTACAACAGCCTTTTCCATATCAGAGAACCATAAGTTGAGTGGAGACTAATTGTAAAGTATCACTTTTGTAAAGTATCACCTTTCTACACTCTTACTGTGCTAAGAAGTCTAGTTTCTGCGGGTATAATATTGCTAGACTGCAGCTGAATCAGATCCGGAGAGGTTGGACGAAAGTGGAGTTGCTTCAACACACTTGACTATACGTGTGTACAAATATGTGTGAATACAGGTCGTCTTTATAGTATTGAGGTCCGAAGGTCAAAAAACCTCCAGACTGATAATAGTTTTGCCCCGAATAGCTGTCAAGGTGTCAGCAGCAGCGCGCATCCACATACTGATAAGGCCAATGGCCGACATACAGATTCCCTGCTAAATACCCGTGACAAAACATGGACTCAGTGCTTTTGAGCCTTGTTTGTCGGATATACAAATTCTTGGATTATGTGGTCTAAAAAAGTCTTTATTAAGGAACATCTTTTAGAGGAGGTAAGTTAATATGAAAGGACATAAAGTTTATAAGATGTATGGAAGATGGGAATAGAAACCAGGATGCATTAAAGTGTTTAACTGTGAGGGAATGCGACCGATCATCTAGCCTGAGTCAAAACTATCCTCTCCCTCACCTGGGTATATGAATATTTGTTTATCTCCTAATCTAGCTAGTGGCTACTGTTCCCATAATTTAGCCGATTCATCCATTCTGCGTTTAGGCAAATACATCCATTCTGACGCGAGGTTACTAGCTTAAAATTAGTAGTAATGCGCGTGGTGGCTCACGAGGTCCTAGATTAGTGTACTCTTATCGTCAGATTTGTTTAACCTATTTTTTATACCGGTTCCATCGATTGTTTCTGTGTGTTGTCTTAAAATTATGTTTCGATCTTTAATGAATAGGTATTCCTGGACGCTCATGTGGAAGCCGTCCGTGTTTTGGGAGAGCCATTCGCCTCCGAAAAACCTTTCAATTTTGGTTGTCAATCCACAACCACACGCATCAACAGCATCATCCCAGTGATGCTTGAACATCGTCTCACTCCACCTCCTCCTGAAACCTACTCTCTTCATCGCAAAATGTCCGGCTGTTTCCTCCTCTGTGGCAAACTAGGCGCCAAGGTCAACTGTCGACAGCTCTTCCTTGAAATCGCCAACAATTATGTCTATGGATTGGATAGTACTCCGGAGATTAAGTAAAGCCTTTTCGGGAAGAATCGTCCTGTATTTTGTAGTGAATTAATTTTTATACTCAGGTAATAATTGACAAATTAATAAAGCAATTTTGTAAATAATTACTCGTGCTTCTTTCTTCGATCCTGCTGAATGCTGTGATGCGATCATGGTGGTGTTTGTTTGAGGTCTAAATTACCAAGTCAGAACAAAATAAGCATTTTGGAGCCCCTCCGATTGAGAAATTCGCATTTGGTCGCCTGTTGGCTAGTATTAACCTTAGCATTCGTTCACTGAATATGTGCCCTCTGGAAAACTGAAGGAAAGTCTTGGTCAGAAGTCATCCTGAGATCTTACCTATTGGGAAACTTGTATCTCTGTCGATCAGCATTGGTAAGTACAGATGGCCACTTCAAATACTAGATATGAATCGATGGATTTTGGACTTGTGACCTCTGGCCTCCCTCTTGGAAGACATGAGCGTTGTCGCTGCACCGAGAGCACAAAGATATCTAATGTTGGTTTTTCTATTCGATAATATTTCCACATGCTGCAGCGACCTATTCAAATCTTATGTAAATTAATCCGATTCTTTAGGCATCTCCAATGTCTAGAGCGTGATAGTTACAATGAAAGATCATCTCTCACCTCAAATGAAATGGGTTCTGAAATTATCAGTATACACCCAATAACTATTAATTGGCAGCAATGGCTAATACTGAGATCAACAGAGAAATGACCGAATGCAAATTTCCCCATTCAGACTGCTCCATGGTGTATTTGTTCTCTTCGTATTTTAGAATGCTTGTCTTTTCGTTACATTTTAAACATGGTGAAATACAAACCAGTGTTCTTTTTTAATGGGAAAGACGTCCACAGATGCGTGATACAGCTATATCTAATGGTCAAGGGAGTACACCATCCTCCCCAACTGGATTTCAAGATGATGCATTTAGCGTTCTTGACGGTCAGCCGGCTCCCTCTTCGCCTGAGCATGTAGGATATACCCTGTTGGAGAATGGTTTTGTATCTAGTCAAAGTAGTGATGAGGATGAAGAAGAGGAAATGGAAAGTGGTAGTGGCAGACAGGACTCGAACACTGATCCTCTAGATGATGCGAGAATTGATGAAACCCTTAGGCGAGTATTGAATTCTGATGGGACACACTTTGGATCATTCCAGGCTTCGGTATGGGTTTTTGATACTTTATGTGTGCTGTTTGAAATTAGTTCACTTTTAATCTGTGCATTTGATTGCTCATTTAGGAGGAGCCTGAAGATGAACCAGATGAGTCATCACCAGCTCTGCTGTGGAACGAACCAAGAAAGGATGAAGATCAACGAATACCTCTTTCTGATGGTAAGTGAGATGGTCGGATATATAACAACTCATATAACAAAATATCAATATCATTAATGTTCAGATGGCCTACAGGATTGAAACTTCTTGATTACCGATTAGTTTGGAGGCTAGCGCCTTTTCTCTGCCTCACCTAGTAGAAGTCTTTTGGCTGTTTCTCTCTATTTTCTACTTTGATGTAGTAAAGTTCGTCGAAACTTAGAAGGCCAATAGCTAAACCGTCTTTCCCTGCCCTATGTTGGCGATTTCTAACCCATTACCCTTTTACTATACGCCCCTAATTGCAATTGGGAGAAATAAGAGGTAACGAAGGTAATTTCAGATTGTTCTTTTCTCTCTTCTCATTCTCTTCTACGCCGCCACTTTTGTTTCTTATTCTCGTTTCTTAGATTGTTTTCTTCATATCGAATTTCCCCGAGCATCCTGTTTTCTCTCCAGTTTTCGATTGTTTAAGGTGATATTGTCTTTCATAAGTGAACAAGTCCCTTTTGAAATCTTAGGTTCTTAAGAATGAACAGTTTCTCATCCATTTAATACATCTCTAAGTTATTACGATCAGGTATTAAGATTAAATTTCTTACGGTAACCTAGTCTCTATCCCATTTACATTCCAAAGGAAAGAGTCGGTCTAGAGAATAAGTGATTTTCAGGTAATGTAATAAATTACTTCCTTTGATAATTTATATATGAAGCGAAAATAACTTCGTGCTATCATCGTCTATTTCTGTTTTCCTCAATCTAGAAAAGGCAACAGAAATCAAGGCTTATTTGAGCGGTTTTAAATTGCCTGAAGCATATCTGCCGACCTGGGCAATGCAAATTCCTGAAGAAGTTTGGAAACAGCGTCTCCTTCAACGCATTTCTTCACAATCGGCGGCAGCTGCTCCAACATCGAAGTCATCTCGATTTTTTTCCGAACTGTGATAATCTTGCTGTTGAATATTCCATCTTCTTGCTCAGTGGTCATTCCTTACTCATTTTAATTCAAATACCGTTTATTTACTATCATATTAACTTGCCTTTTTTATGGCAGACCATTGCTTCTCATACTTGGGTTTGCTCTTGAAAACATCGGCACGGAATTTCATTATGTTACTCAGGTTCTAATAATTATTTACCAGTAACTCATCCATTTAAAAGTTAGCATACCCATATTTTGAATTTCATCACAAAAATCACGTATAATCAGTCTTACAAAAAGGCAATTAGTCATTAATGTTCTTCGTTCGAAAATTTCCAGGTTACGAATTCTAATTACAACATAAACAAAGGCCTATGCTTAAAATTACAACGGATGAAGAGGGATTTTTCAGACAAATGTACAATTACCGCCTGTACAGTTTGTTCATTAGCATATTCGTGGAGAAATTAAGTCGGCTTATTAACTGTAACGATATGTAAATATTAAATCTGCGAAGCACTTATTCTGGTCGCCTAGCAATTAGTCCCTTGTTTAATAAGCCGCACGTTCCACACCGTATAAATTGCCCTATCACACCTCAGACGAGTTGTGTCCCGAAGAATGATAAGGTGGCCTTCTTCCACATCTCGAACACTACTAATCATAACATGGTGTTCAATGGATATGCAGCAGCAGGCACCGCTCTCGTGATTTCTGACTTTGCAAATGGCCATGTCAACTACTAGAGTTCTAACAGTTTGATCGACTGTCCTATTTTCTAAAAATAACCCAAATCTTGTCGTGGTAAAATTGCAGGATTTTGATACTAGATAATCTTCAATAAACCAGTTTCCTGCCATATCGTGGATTTTGCCATCTTATCCAAGTGGAAACCCTCAGATCGATAAATGACAGTAAACCAGAAAACAGTAAATAATCCGAAAATTTATACAAGAACGTGTTTATTAACAAATATTTTTCATAAATAAATTGTATAAATCCGATTACATTATTAGGGATATAAGAATCCAAGGCGAATAAAACTCCGCAAACAAACGAACAATCATTTGCGTTTTACATTTGATTCTCCTTTTCCTCCGCGATATCTTCAGTCTAAACCAAAAATTGTAGATTAAAACAAAATTAGACTCCTGTTGGCTAAAAAAATAACCCACATTTCCGTAAAGCAAGAGATTTGACGCATCGTCCTCAGCCTGCGTTTGTTGTTGATTTGTCGCATCCCATTCTATAGAAGAGAAAAACAAATAATCAGAGCCACTATAGGTAAAACCTTTTTTTTCTAAAGAACGAGTACAGAAATTTTATTAAGGGTTCTGAAAAACAAATGCAGGAAAGCATTTAAGATGAGGCGGAGAGTAAACCGGTGAGGATTTCCTAGAGCGCAATTTCAGAATAGGCAACCACTTTCCAAGACTCGAAGAAATTGGTACTGTTAAACGAGATAATAGCGGAAAACTTTCGGCCCATTGAAGGAAACACCATAAAACTGGGGACTGCATCCAGAGTTCCCCTAATCATTTGAGTTACTCATTTTAAAGATCCAATTTTGATAGCACTGGAACACACGTATTCATACATAATTAGAGCAATATCAATTTTGGAATTTGATAGATATGAGTCAATTACAATTGGCTTAAATTGTGTGCAAGTGTAGCAGTGGTCAAAGTTCACGTCTGGCGAGTCAGATAACGAGATCGATGTCCATTGGTCCACATCACTGATGTTGGTCAACTGCATTGGTTAATTCTGATCGACAAAAAGGAGTAGTAGAATCCCAGTTGCTCATAAGAGCGATTCCAGGATATCTTTCCTCCACTCAAATTAAGTGCTCTCGGCACTTCCTTTTACGGATTTGGAAGGTTTCTTCCTCACCGCCTTCTTACAGATTGAGGCAATCTAGTAAGGCAGCAGACGAATTGAAGATAGTACCAAAGCTACCACAACTGACAATGCTATTCATTTCATAGAGCACTTGCTTTCAATAGCGTTGGTTTAAGAGCTCGAAACTTCAACCTACTGAGGGGTCGTCTAACTTATCCAAAGGGAGAGTTTATTAGAATTATCAAAGAAAAGACCTAAATGCATACTAAACACTTAACTTTCTAGCTAAAAGGAAGGCGCCAATTTTCATTATCTTGTGCCAAAATGGACAATGCGAATCGTGTTACCAATCAAAGGAAGAATGCGACTCTAGTCTTCTCTTGACAGAGAGTCTACAGTAGACCCAACAATAATCTGTCATTCAGCGGCAAATCGTCCAAAAAGTAAATTACTCTGCTTCCCTATTGCTAATCCCTCCAAGTACAAATTCGTCATCTTTGAGGCATTCTTAAGAATCCTCGAATGAGCCTCCACCATCCCAGACATTTAAAACTAGAGGACCTTTACCAAATTATCAACCCTCAAGTAGTTGATTTTCTTCACATTTTGGAATGTAAATCTTCCCCTCAATATGAGTTCTAGAATTTATCAGATGTAAACATCATCAAGTAAGAGCGCACATCATTACTCTCACTTCACTAACGGTACTTAATGATTAAGGGCAGTAAGATATGTTTCCAATTCCATATAGGTAGCATCTGTAGAACACCTACCGGCTTGATTGATAACTGCCAATTGTGGAATGCCATCTTCACCTTGAATGAGAACGAGAGTTTGTCCAGGCTCCAACTGCAGTTCTTCAGGAATCATTAAACGTTGGACTACTTCACCTGAAGTATCAGTGATATCAATTGTGGATGGAAGATTTCCAGCGGTTCCTAATGGGACCACTGTTTGTTCGTGGGTTGAAACAGGTGCTCCAGCAGCTGCTGTTGCATCGGCTTGTGCAGATTCGGCCACGGATAGACCTTCAGCATACATTTTAACTTGTTCGCTAGACTCGTAAGCCATCTGGAAGAGGAATAAAAATGATCACTTCGATATATTAAATATGATACATAAATTCGGTCAGTAAACACAGTTTACATCACTACTTAATGACCAAAAGCCGGACTATGGAGCCATCACTTAAGATAATTTTGTTTTACTTAAATTAACTGAGTAGAAAGACCGTTACAGTGTGCCATCTTATAAAAAAGGACTACTTATACGACTTCAGTAAAGAGCACCTGATCTTGTTGTTGCTGCTGTTGCTCTTGGTGTAAGCGAGCCTGTTCTTCAGCTTGTCTTCTAGCTGCAACGATGGTAGGATCAGGTTGAAGTGTAGCGCCCTCAATGATGCACTCTTCAACAAGATGTCTGGCCAGAGTATTTCCGTCTACACCAGAGAGCGCACACTTGGGACAAGCAAAACTGGTATCGACAGGATTGGTTTGTGGGAATTGGCTGGCATCCGTGGGTCGTCCGGTGGTTTGAGCGATCCAATCAAATGATGCAATTGGACGAACCATGGGAGCGCCTGTGTGTGAGGCAATACTCTTATCAGTGCCCTGAGCGTAGACGTGGGCCCGATGTACGTGGCGGGTAAAACCAGCAGCGCAACAAGTTGCGAAGACACAAGCAGAGCAAGGAAGGTATTGTCTGAAAAGTTAAAACAAGGAATCGATTATCTGAAATGACCACAAGTACAACTAACAATAGGATGGCGAACTTACTATTTAATTCAGAGATCTCGAACTTTTAAAAACTGTTATTAAAATAATGCGGCAACCAAAACAGACATCAGCTTGCTTGTCAAAAAGGTCAATGGAGAAGGATAGTATATAGAAATGATGAGTTCGAAATAATAATAGATCACACAACCAGTAATAGCAGGCTAACAATCAACTTGAACGTCTGCTTCTTAATTCTTTTTTCCACCTTACATATATCTGATGGTTCTTATGCCTCATCATATCAACTTGCCTTATCAATGATGTTTCTCATTTAGACCAACTTATACCAAGCTTGCTACAAACCCAATTCACATACTTATGATTGTCGGATGTAAGAAGTTCCCCACATTCCAGACAAGTGAGTTCGGTGGCTTCAGGCGGAATCTGCACAGAGGAGAGATCCATGGTGCGACTCGCCTCAGGGACATTGAGAAGAATTACACGATTCTCTTCTGCTTCAGCAGCCGCTGCTGCCTCCGCCGCCGCGGCAGCCTTTTTCTTCTGCTGCTCAGCTGCTTCGGCTTGAGCAACTTGAGCTGCCTTCTTAGCCGCTTGTAGAGCAGCCTGTCGCTCTTGCTGTCTCTTTATAGATTCAGCCGTCATCTAAAAAAATATAATGCAATGCGGTTTTCAATTAAAATCGAGTTTATGACAATTTACACCCTGAGTAAAAGACTTAATGGGATCTTCGTGTGGGTAGGTGGCGTAGTAGTTAACATGCAGGTTAGAGGTTACGAGATGGATAAACATGGATTAAAATCTAGTAATATGGATTGCCAACTTCACCGATTAGTTCTCGCTAATAATAGGGGTGGAAGAACGTGGCCCAGAATACTCTACTCTATCCAAGTTATGTATCGTAACCACTTGTAATGAGCTTAGGAAGTTAATTGAGATCTTTGAGGAATCAATCCTCTATTACGACCTTTCCACAACAGTACTAAGGATGTTTGATAAAAACAAATGGAAGGCTCTTCCGCAGAGCCATGACTAGTGAAGAGCTAGATCAGCGAAGTCCTGCGGCCACAATTCAACGAAAGACTTCTTCTTTGAGCCACTATGAAAGCTCTCCCCGGTTCTCTTACCCTAAAACTTCTTTTGGGTGGGGAACTTCAACCAAAGGGATCTAGAATAAAGGCTTCATCACCCAACTATTTTAACGGTGGTATAAGACGATCGAATAACAAGTTCATACTAAGAGAGATTTTAAGAACATAAGCTTAAATTTATCTTCGTTAGATAGAGAATAGAATGAATGGTGAAACAAAAGCATTCAAGTGAAATCATACCTTAAAAAATTCACCTGCTCTATGGCGAACCATTTTCACTGAACAATGTTGATGAAATATGATAGCTGCATTACGTAAGAACCATGAATGGTTATCAAGTATTCAGCTCTCGGCTTAGATTGCTATTAACCAATTAAATATAATTTGAAATAATACAAACTTTGAAGTTAAATAAGAGCAACACCGCTAGAAAACTGATGTTTAAGTGGTGTAGTTTTGAATCCCAATGGCCGACATCTGAATGAGTACTCAAAAAAATAAAAGAGCATCAAGGCCGATTTAGAGTAACATTAGCTACAAAGAGACGCAACATGAGATCAAAGATTTAGCTATTTACTTGAATGCAGATGTCTTATTGTCAGTACATTAGCTAAAGAAAGGGTTTTTTCAACCCTCATTTTGAGTAAGTCACTCCAATTAAGAAATTCGCATTCTACGGCCCTCTTTTGAATTGCTGCTCATTCTAACCACTATGGGTCTCAATACCGCTATTTCAATCTCACAAAATCTGCACTTTAACACAAGGCCATTGGAGTACGTATTAATAGCAGAACGTCTGAAATCATAGATTCAAAGCTCATCGGTTCATACTCAGTGAGTAGAATGGTTAACCATACTAAATAAATTTGGCTGATAACGGTGAAAAGAGTGGAGAGGGAGCAAAATTCGATTTTCTAATTGAAGAGACTTCATGATCCTATTCCTTCAATCAAGATAAATGTCGGAAAAAGTCTAAGAATAGGATTCAGAGGTTATTCTTAACTAACGATTGGTCAACTCCTCAGACCGTTAAGAAGACAAAGATTGAGAACGTGCCTAGAAACAAACTTGGAGACGCTTAATCTCAAATCTCTGATTTAAACACAAGCAACCATACCACATGAATAACCTGCCTGTATATGCATTTAGTCGATCCATTAGGATGACTTCGCAGGCATCCATGTACTATCCCACCTAAACAATATTTTCCGACTTCTTCAACACAACTAACGTCAGTGTTAAATAAAGGCAAGGAGAGGACTTACAATGTATTCTTCAATGTTATGCTGTGGCTGCTCATGAGCATGTTCATCCATATGCTCAATAATTTGTTCCTGCTCCTCTCCTTGTTCATGCATTTGAGCCTGCTCTTCAACTTGTTGCTGTTGCCGTTGAAGTTCCTTCAGGTGTTGTTCCGCAGCCGCTGCACTACAGCTGCTACCCGCCTTATGGTCCAACCGCCGATGCACCTGGTAGTCCGATTTGTTTGTAAAGTTCAAGCGACATGATGGACAGCGTCGGAGTTGATGCTGAACCTGATGCATTCTCAAGTGCTGCAGATACACCTGCGTTTGTCCCACACCAGCTCCTAAACCTGCGGTGCTAACGGCACCTCCAGATGTGCCAGTAGGGGAGGTCAAGGGGATACCAGGAACACGTGCGTCAGTAGGAGTGAAGTATCTAAGGCAGTAGAAACAGAGTAAATGATTTGAACCATTGTGGACTTTTTTGAAATGCTCCAGAGCATCCTCATAGAGAGAGGAACGGAAAAGGCAGATGCGACACACATAGGGCATTTCACGTTGACGATGTGTGGACTGTAGATGATGTGCAAGTGCCAGATCACTAGCTGCCTCTTTTCCACAGATCCGACAGGAGAAACCAGATGCTGAGAACTGGGTTCCTTCAGTACCATCAGTCTTGTTGGTTTCGAAAATCGTCGCACCACCATGGTCCTACAACAGTCATAATTTATTATCGGCCACACGTCCCATCAAACTACTGAGAAAATTTAAGTAAACTGAGCCCACTACCTTCTCCATATGAGCACGAAGGAGAAACGCATTAGCAAAGGCCTGGTTGCAAATTCGACATTGATTGAGAGTAAAACCAATTAGGGCTTGAATGCCTTCATCGACATGACCCATAATGTGATGCATGAGTTTGATGTTGTTGTAGAACATGAGTTGACAGACGGCACATTTGAAGCGAAACTCGGCTTTGTCCTCAGCGTAATCTTTACTACCGTCCTGGCGGCCGTAGTAGTACTCGTCGATGGGAACACACTCTAAGACAAGATAAATAAGGACAAAAGAAATTTAACAAATTTAATGGATCGGGGCTTTGTTCGCTTATAAAATCCCGAAATTCGAAAAGTTCTTAAGGTGTAGAGATAAACACTGATTCCAAGAAGTATGTCAATGGCGCACAGCTATGCATGATCATCTGCAAAATCATAAGAAAGGTACTCAATGACTTTATTCACCTAAGAATTATAAAAATACTGACATATGGTAAAATAAAGGTAAAATAAATTGCCTAAAGACCGAAAGAAAACAGTTATATGTAAGACGAGTGGAGAGGAGATTCAGCACACACGAAAGCCGGAAACACTAAATTTAAATATTTGATAATCCTGAGAATTTACAAAAATTGTCAGCTTAAAGGGATCGGCTCGACGAAATAAAAAAACTCGAAAGCACTTGCAGTTGTAAGAATTACCAAAAATAAAAAGCAAAGATAAGCAAATATTTTAAAAACCCTCTGCAGATTTGAAAATTAGCGTATTTGAAATATACTAGTTATATATTTTCAACTTCCCTTCGTTAATCAGAGATTGTTAATAAAACTGAAATGAAATAGAACACATACAATTTGAAATATTTTTACTAAATTTCAAAAGCAAAATTATCACATAAAATGATTACTTTGCAAGGTGATATTTCTCGTACGTTTGAATTTGGAACTTTCAAGAAATAATGAAATGAAAACTAGCAAGAAACCTTTAACTGTGAGATCAATTACCTACTTCGATTTTTATTTTAGGCATTTTGAGAAATCGATCTGATGCTAATGGAGAGCTTGTGACCAAATGAACTTGAAACATAAAGCTTACCAACAGTCCCATCACTTTCTCTTGTCTTTCTAATGGCGAGGCCATCATTTATTGAGACAATTTCAAGACCAGTTTCTGGTCCAAGTGCGCTTGAAGCCGGTAATTCAGGCTCCGGTAAATCATCATCCATATCAGCTGCACTTCTGAAAACAATGCTTGGAGGAAGGAAGGTGCGAAGTGGACGAGCCGACCCATGGAGCTTCGCTTTTTCACCCTCTACGAAACACTCGGAGACAAAGACAGAGGGCCAGTCTGATCTTATTGGTTTCTCAGAATCCAAAAAGTCATCGGGGACAGTTGTATGAGTTTTCAAAACCGCAACTTCACCCTCTACAGAAATTGAGCAAAGGAGGAAAAGTAACAAACCTTCTGGAACAGGATATTCCCAGTTGTTCTGTTGCAACGTATTATAAACCGATATAGCTCCAGCATGTTGTAAAGCGTTGAGTGACTCTCCGGTAAGAAGACCGTTGTCACCAATCATAACAGCCTCTTCTGTGATGCAAACATTTCCACAATTGGCTAGTCGGCTCACTGCCTCTAAATAAGTACGATATTCTCTAAGAAATTACAAACGAATAACAACGTACTGAAGGCGAGTTTGGTAAGCCTTTAACTGGGCATCTGATAAAGACTCAGACTCGCACAACATCGCAAGTGTGCGAAAAACTTTTGATCGATTTTCATGCCTCAACTGAAGTACAAATAAATGAATGTCAACTTGAATTACATCGATAAATTTGAATATGATAGAGAACAACGTACCATTATTAAACGTCTAAATCAAGTTGGTGGATGATAGCGCATTAAAAGTATGCCATCTGTTTAATTTAATTTGTGTCAATGTTAGACTTGCTTTGTTAAATTGTTAGAGTTTGCCAAATAAATTATACTTTAAAATTAAATTTAAAATGTAATCTTTGATTTTTCTTTGAATATAACCGACCGACTTTCCACTAAGGACTTCATTTAGGCATCAAAAAATAATAATAAAAGCATTTATCTTACCTTATTTTCCGCAAATCCAAAATTTTATTTCACGTTTTCACCTACTGACACGGGATTTCCTCTCCACCTTCCCCCACTCCC
>CAADRB010000010.1:136701-158235 GCA_900708905.1 Hymenolepis diminuta
AAGGGTAATTTTCTATTATTCCTCAACTGATGCATTTTAATGTACATTTGAGCCTCTCATTTATTTGAAATTGGTAAACTACAAAATAAAGAAGGGTAATTCTCGCTTAAAAATGACTTGGGACCTAGTTCCGAAATTTATTCTTTCTGAACACATTGCTATCTAGTAAATTCTTTTCCGTCCTCGCACCTCTTATCCTCCTAGTTATCGGAATGGATGCCACTGCTGTAACTGTAGGATAAAATACTTTTCAACACAGCAATCAGTTGGTATCAGTCTAACGGAACTAATAGACAATTTATGATTTAATGCCAATTTTTCCCATTATTATTGGAAAATTTTCTCTTTTGATGCGTTTTTCGATTTTATTTAATATATGGTAAGTTATAATTTGGTAAATCGTGAAATTACTACTAAAACTGGATGCATAAATACTAAAAATGCCTTTTCTTTAAAGAATATTACTCAGCCCTCTACATTTCAGTTAATAGCACTTGTGTCATTATTCTGAAATTTCAATTTGTTTGGCCCTTACTGAAGTAATAATTAAATATCTTATGCAATGAATCACAAAACTGTTTCGATATCATTATGCATTTTTGTGTCATATTTACATGGTAACAGCCGCTATCGCTGAAGTGTAAGGATTTAAATTAATAATGCCCTTTTGCGATAAGCCACAATTACCCGAAGGCTTTCAACAGCTTCTTGAGGATTTGACATGTGAAGTATTACTTCAGAGGCCAGCCGACGTTGTACAATTCTCAATCGATTTCTTCAAATCTCGACGGGATTCTAATAGCAGTCTGCGAAATCAACCGCCAGTGATCAAAAGAGCAAATGATGACCCACTTGGAAATGACAGAACGCTACATATCCGCAATTGCCCACAGGATAAATTTAGCTAGATTTTCTAATCCTAGAGATCATACAGACAAATTTAATTTGACTAACCACTGTCTCCAACTGATGTTCCAACCAAAACATTTATTTGGAGTGTAAAAGCACTTAAGAAACCCAAATAAACTCAATTCAGATTCAAAAACCGAGAAAAAACATTCATGAAAGTCATTTCTTTATAAAGATATAGCCCGCGGTGTGAGGTGATTTACTGACAAAACACAAACTTTAATTATAACGCTCGAAAGGAGGGGGGTATGAGCGAGCTGCGAAATGGGGTGCCTCTTAAGGGAAACCATCAAAATCATCCTCAGAGAGCTCCTTTGCACTTTCCATCTCCTGTTGTTCGCGTTCTCGGCGCTCCTAAAAGAAAACATCAATTTTAACTAATCATAGTTTTTTGGGAGAATATCCAGAACTGTTTGCAAGATACTCAAACGTAAGCGTAATGTGATGACCAAATGGTCAGTTTTGAGAACCATTCACCTATGGAAATTACCAAGTGAATTCGTTTGATGGATTTAAGAATTTAAATGCTCTGCTATATCAGCGGGGCTGATCATGTGTCACCCATTAATTACATAACCAACGACAATAATGACCACTCAAAATGACTGATACTTGTACATAGATGAATAATCATAGACAAGCTCCAATGGGGGCCTGAGATAAAGAATATCTAGTGCTGAGAATTACAATTGATTACCATTAGGACATCTGAACGATACCATTACTAACCTCGGCTGACTCCAGGTCATTGTCATACTTCTTGGGTGGATATCGCATGGCCTTGATCGCCTGATTCCTGATCCCAAGACAGAAACTGATGCGTTGATTGAATTGATCCATAGGTTCACGAGTTGAGTAAAGATCACTCGCTTCGGTTGTAATCATGTAACCATGTTCACGGTTAATCACTGCCTCAATAACGCCATCACGAATAGCCTACAGGTTCAAGTAACATCGCCATTATAAATTAAAATACAAAAAGGGAACTTAGGACGTTTTATATTTACTTTAGCAACGATGTATTCAGCATCTTCGGCGCTATCCAATTGCAATTTTTCAGCAACATCGGAGAGAGAAATCTTCAAGTAGCTCAAGGAAATTCTCCTAACACCAGTTTTGATAACGTTATGCCGAAGACGCAGAATAAGTGTATAGGTCTTATCATGGTTGAACTGTCTCAAATATGTCTTGAGAACGTTGTTGAATTGACCTAAATCACCAGCATGGATGGCTTGAGTGAGTTGGAAGTAAGGATGTAGAGCATCTTTAACCTCAGGCTGCCTGAAGATGCTACGATCGGGCAATTCTCCCAATAAAAGTTCCACAACGGTATTTAGCTTGTGCAGAGCCTGTTTGAATCCAATAGCTGTGTGTTGTGGAGCCTTTCTGTTTGCTGATACAAGATGATCGTGAGCAGCATTATAGTCCAACTGAATAGCCTTAATAAAGCCTTAAATATAAAAAAGAATGAACATTTTTATCCACTGAAGAAGAGAAGTTGGTTTTTGAGATTGAAATACGTACCAAGATAATATAAGAAGCGCGCACATTCATTATTAGGAGCCGATTCAGGAAACTCAACGCGACTGACAAGTTTAGAAGCCTGATCATGTAGATTATAGTGAAGATAGTTCCTCAATAACAAGTTAATTAGCACAGCTTGGCAATCGTGATTCTAAAACGCGCAAAAAATTATAGATAAGCAGGAGATCATCAAGTTGCAAAATCTACAAAACTGGTTGACCCACGTTCTTGAGAGTAGCTGAACGGAGGCGAGAATGAAGAAAAGAACGAATTTCCTCCAATCTATCATCCAATTCAAATGCTCTGCTGTGATAGTAGAAACATCGACTAGCTAATACAGCCATATTTCTGCGACCGGTTTCCTGGGTTCTTTCCATCAAAAGGGTGGAGCAATTTGTCGCCTGGAAACGACAAACATGCAAAACAAAATTCCCAGTAAGTAGGTAAGATCATAGAAACCATAGACATACCTCCTTAGTCATTCCTCCATCTAACAGATAAATCAGCAACAAAAGATGAAGGTATACTTCAACTTCTGGTAAAAGAGCACCGGACTTTTGAGTTTTCAGCTTTAAATTCAATTTGGGGGGAGCGTCCATTGCCTACATATATAACCGACATTAAATGACCTTAATTACCTCTGGAAGGAATTCCATAAAATAATTCCATTGTTGAGATTGAGGTGCAAAATAAGTGTGTACAAGACCACGCAAAACATTGCCGTTTAGCTTGCGACGAAGTGTGTTAATGCCACGAAGAACGCGAGTCATGAAATGCAACTCTTTGGTGGCAACTGATTTTTCAATATAACGTATTTGATCACGAATGTCCTCAAGTGTAAGCAAATCAACATCCTTTGCCTCTTGTCCGTCAACTGGAGATTTGACTGGCGATTCTACAGTGGCAGCCTTGGTATCAACACGCATGATCTAAGAAACAAACCGATTATTAAGTTATGTACAATGATCTCAGACACAAAGACAAAAGCTGTCAACTAGAATAATGGCATACAAATGATAAAGATATTTGAAATATTCCCCATACCAAACCAAGAAAAGAGTAACAGCATTTTTAAATTATTTTAAGAAGAAATAAACGCTATATATAACACCGAACTTTTAAAAGAAAACTTAAAATTAACTTTTACAAGAAAAACAAAACGATTAACACATACCAAAATTGCTGTATCACAAATGGAGAGTTTGTCGCACGCGCCTATTAGACAACCTTTAAACGGGAATTCTTTATTTTTAGGCTTACTTTGAAATTATTACAGTTAGCTGCAAATTCGTAAATTTGTCCATATTTAATGACCAATTACAGAATAATCCTTGCATGACGTTAGTTAACAATGAATGCCCATATCTCAGAAATCGAATGGAATTTGATAATAATCATTTAGATGTTAATGCTTCTATTTGCTATTTATTCCACATCGAAAAATATGCGCAGTAGAAATAAATGGAAATACTTTAAAGATTATAAAATGCTATTTCAATAATCTTAAGCCTAGTTTAGGAAAAGTGAATGCCCCAATCTTTTGTGTCGGTTAATAAAGAAATCAGAAGTTAATTTTAGAGATAAAATGATATTTTTTGGATGTGTGCAAGAACAAGAGTTTTAATGCTGTTCTACCTAAACTGTATATAATAGGGTATTTAACAATATTAAAAGCTGAATTTCGTTCCGAAGTTACAAGGACGGAATATATATACGTATAAATTTTAAAAATGGTCATTCGAAATACATGCCTAAACAATACATTTGCATTAATAAAGATACACGTTGCTAAACGTATACATATATAATGAGGCCGAACATGCATATCTTGACCACCCAGTTGAATGTGAATTTTGAGTATTATACTTCCACATGAATATAAAATTTAAGGAAACTGAAACCCCAGCTGATTATGCTTTTATTATGACCTAATGTGAACCACGGCCATGTAGAATGAATAAGCCAACTCACTCACTGCTATAGCCAGCAGAAGTCTATCAACACCTGGTGATTAGAAATAATTGACTGGTGATAAGATCTCCACTATAATGTCCACAGCTGGTCCCGCTGCGTATTTGCGTGCTTGAACATGGATAACTAAACAGGCATCTATCATCACGACGAGACATGACTGACGTCTAACAGACAAATGCTTTGCATATAAATTGAGATGGCTTGTTTGCCACCTCCTAACTGATCTGGCGACATGAATGGCTTGACTTATTCCATCTAATCGATTGATGTGGCTCCAAGGGACCTAACGTAATTACATTCATATCACCAAAACCGTCCGGAAAAGGTACCTCATTAAGTTAAAATATTAATTTTATTTACAAATATTTATTCGCTATACCTCAGTCATTTCTTATCATAGATATCGTCTGTGTTGATTAACTGCTACGCACACTCGAGTTGCCCAAAAGAGACGCTGTTTTTGAAGTTTGCTGGCTTCTTATCGTTTCAAATTGCTGGTAATAAATGGAAATATACTACCACTAGCAGTCTCCAAATCAAGTTAAGCCTGATAGTTCTAATAGATTTATACCTATATCAATAGAATAAACGGAATAAGTCAAGTCACAAGTGTCACTGGATCGGTTCCAAGGTGACCGGAAAGCCACCCTAATTCATTGATAAAAAGATAAGGTTCACATATAAAGCATTTTTTGTTGGACATCAGTCATGCCTAGCCAATATTTTGACGTGATTTTGGGTAAAATATTCGTATCTGTGTATGATGACAATACTTAAAGATATTCTCAAAAACTAACTGATCAAATTTAGAGGCTATTCAGGCAAATAAAGCGATATCTAAAGTAGAGAGAATGTTTGGCTTGACACTTCGGATTGGCAGTTAGTATTGATTCATTATTATTGAATATTGAGTTACTGCAAGATTGTTCATCCCGTCTTCTCTCTAGCGTGCGGTCCAGATGATGTTGAAATGACAAGAAAAGTGGTTTCACAGGTCTGCATTTTATTTTATTTTCAGTTTTGGTTTTCATTGGAGAAGATATAAAATCATTTATGATTATTTACTTGAAGTATCAATCAAATTCCTTTTTGTCAGATAATTAGTTAAGTTAAATTTTCTCAAGAAGTAAAGAATTCACATAACAGGAATTTAACCGCACAGGAGATCAGCATTTATGCTTGATAACACATTTGTGTGACTTGTTCCAGTACTTTCTTGCACATGTGCCAGTAATTTGAATAGGTTATCTTTTGTGAAGGCTTAAGAAAAGCCGCAATGTTTTACTATTTCTGTGAAAGGAGATGCAACAAAAATTTTATTAGAACATATTCAATAATCACTATTCAAGAGTCCTTGGAAAATTTTCAGCCGTCTCAAACTTTAATGCAGAAAACCACAATATTATTGATAAGTCTGGTTGAGAATGTTTTACCTAACCTTATCAGTTGCAATAGGCCTTACTAACAATGTTTCCTTTCGAGACGATTGCAATGATCAAGCTACTCCACTGATTAGTATTTTTCACTTCTGAGCCAACACTGAAGTAATACAATGGCATCAAAGTTTCATTTTTATTTAAAAATCCACACAGTGGTTGATTCATAAGATACCTTTTCTTAATACTGCAATAATTAGATCCGTTTGATTCAAAATCTGCCAGTTTGAATCTTGTGAGATGAGGGTCTTTACCTATGACCTCTATCCCAAACACCAGCTTATCAATTTTTATGGGCTTGAAATATCTGCATTCCTGAGTTGTGAGTAAAAGCTAATTAACGGGAAGAATAAAATTAATTTATTAAATCCAAGTAACTTCAGATCCTATTAGTAACAAATGACGCAGAAAATAGAATGAAATAATTTAATTGCATAAAATGGTTATTGCTATGGCCAGCAGATTTCTACCAACACCTGGCGATAGGATCTCCACTATCGTGTCCACCGGTGGTCCCGTTGTGTTTGAACATAGATACCTAAACGGGTGTCCATCAACACGCCGAAGCTCCGACGGCGAGACATGACTAGCGTCTAACAAAGAAATGTTTCGTATAAGTTGAGATGGCTTGTCTGCCACTTCTGAACTGACCTGGCGACATCAGTGACTTGATTTACTTCATCTATTCGACAGATGCGGCCCCGGTAGACTAAACATCATTACAACTATCTGATATCATCCGTCATTTCGCATTTATCGCAATAATTCTATTTGATCCTTAATTTCTTCCTTCATCCTAATTTGTATGTTATTAACGAATATTTCCCCAATTGTATTAATTCACAATTAATGTTTATCGAGAGTAATTAAGGGTTAAGGTAAATTCCGTTTTAATTATGAAACAATGTACATGTAACCAACAAGTGCTACATTAGTCCTACATTCAAAATCTGGCTATAACAAGTAGACTTGTTTTAAATGGATAGAATCAATACTGTGTGTGGATGTAAACACTTTTACTCCACGCATTTTGTAATCATAATTGCATAATTCCTTGAGCAGCTCATTACTGCCGACAAAATGTGATTAAAGTGAGTTCACACAAATGCATTCAGGGGAATAATTTTATAAACTAATAAGAAGTAAGACAATTACTTGAACAAAAGTTAACTAAGAATATAAATGCAACATTTGAAGTCCTAGCTGAAACATAATCTCTCAATCAAACAATCTTCCAACAGCTTGCACAGTTAAATTGTAACTGCTCTAACCCCAGGACATTTCAGTACTTTAATATTTAGACACCGTCAGTTTTATTACCCACGATTAAGGGACATCTTTTCCGTTTAATACCTTAATTAGTAACTCCTTTGCGGAATTATACTCGCAAGATAATATGAATAAATGGTAAACTAAAGATAAAGAGCTGGGAAGATTAAGTTTGCAACGAAACTGGAAAGATTTATAACAGTTTATGTCACCCTTTTAATCTTTGGATTAGAACCCCCTTAGAATGTGTTATTTTATTGAATATATAGAAGTTCATCGAGAAATTTTATCGCACTCAGCCTCTATTCTATAACACTCGAATATTCTGAATAGAGAAGCGAAGCCACGATTGAGTAATTCAGTGAGGATCAACACCACAAAACGATTGCATCGCAGGTAATCTTAAGATACCCCCCTGCCGTCATCTTACTGAATTGTTCAGAAGTTAACCTCGAATGGTATCCCGTGCAATAAAGGATCAACTTATTTTTTTCTAATGATTTAAATCCCCCACCTCCCCCCAAGTAATTGTTCCCCCATAGCAAGGCAAATTACTTTTCAATCAATCATTCTTCATGACCTCCTAACAGAAGCGTCCTTAAATTCCGAAAATACACGCGGTTCGAATCGAATCAAGGACAAACTATCAAATCAGGGAATGCCGCATTGAATCAAACGCCGAGATAGTTGCAAGAAAAAGCGATGCTTTCGCAGTGTAAAAATTTGAATTCCTATACACTGAATTAAAACAATCAGTAAACGATGCCTTAAAATATTCGTAATATATCGAATTTCAAAGAGATAGACAATAACTCGAGTGGAACGCGGCTCGTCAAAATTTACCGATCTTGAAATTAAAATAAACTAAATGCAAAAAACTGGAAAAAATATGGATGAAAATACAGAAAGCAGCACTGAACTAGTCAACTAATTATACGAAATTATGTTATAAATAGTAGCAAATATAATTAAAAATGAATTATTATGTTGATGAAATACGCGCAATACGACAGCAAGGTCTTCAAGAGAGATTACAGATTTAACCTCGTTTCACACCTTCCTCGATTTCCCTCATTACTCTCAAAACTGTCTCTTCATCAAATGGCTTTCCAACCACCTGTACAACCAAGGGAAGACCCTTTGTACCCCTTTGCCATTCAGCATGTTTAGCGTTTAAAATATCTCCAATTTTTCTGTATTCAACTGCCAATTTTTGAGCTTCCTCAACATCTTTTTCCGTTACTTCCCTCACAGGAACAATCCCCGCAGGATAGTCGAGCAAATTATAGATGGTAGAGAAGGTGAGAGCCGACAACATCATTGCATCTAATGTATCTTCGAGTGGTGCAGGAAAAGGCAATGCCGGGCAAAGGAGAATATCAATCTTCGCACTAGCCCAAGCCACAGCGAATTCATTCTGATAGTTAGATACCTCACTCAGAAAATTCAGAGCCTCATTTGATGTCTGGAATCCTGTAGACGCAAGCACAGTACTACCAATGGCCCTGCTGAATACGCTCTGAATTACCTTCCCAGCAAGTCGTCTTAAAAAGGTCGGGAAGCCGAGAAGAAAGCGCGTTTTTCGAAGACGAGAATTTCCTGTTTCGCAATGAGAAATTTTGCAGAGACCCTCACCTCCATCGGCAATTATGTCCGTCATCGCTAAACGAACAACAGTATCGGGATTAGGTATGCTGAAATCGACTACCTTATGTCCATGAGCTTTTAATATCTCTTTTGCTTGAGAGAGAGTATTTACCACAGATGGGACAGATTTTGCAGCTATTTCCCCACCGACACAATCATAAAATCCGATAGTGAGAGGTCTGTTAGAGGTAAAAATCTCCTCACGAAACTCAATGGGAGGAATGCGTGGGTCAAGATCAAACATAGAGGATGTAAGAATTGCACGCATGGAGTCCACTAAAAGGCTGACATGCTTAGACATTGGTCCAAACACGGGACGCAGGGCGAGGACTTTCAACGCCGAGAGAACTCCAACAGTACTTATTCGTGAACTTGTGGGTTTGAGAGCACAAATGCCACATAAAGCAGCAGGAAAACGGATACTTCCAGCTAGGTCGGTTCCAAATCCAAGAGGAGATGCGCCTTTTGAGATGAGAATAGCTTCACCACTTGAACTCCCACCTACCAGGCGTTTTGGATCATAGGGATTCCGTTGTTTACCGAAGATCTCCGTAGAGGAGTCTAAGCACATACCTGTTGGAGTCATAGTGGTAGTAACAAAAGGCACTGCGCCAACGCTTCTAAGAACTTTAATTAACTGACTGTCTTCTAGTTGTGGTATTAGACAACGACTAACCAGTCCTATGGTACTATCATAGCCAGCAATAGAGATGTTCTCTTTGATACTGACCGGCATGCCGCGTATGGGAGACTTAATGTTGGGAGAAACCGACTTTGCAGTCTCTTCAGCCTCTTCGATTATATCACAGACGCCATTGCAATCGAGAACATCGAGGACTTTCTTTTGATAAACACGGAGAGCTTGAAGAGGGGTTATCACATTTTGTTGAAGCTGTTGTTGAATTTCGATTGCAGAGATAACACTAAGCTCAGGTGATGGAGGATCAGCTGTAACACGTTCACGTAACTGATCTCTTGCTTCGCTTAATAGTTTACGTTTTACACGACAGCGTTTCCGCAATTTAGCTCTCAATATTACCCTCTTCATCAGTGCTGCCGACAGATAAACAAAAAGGATGGTTGATAAAAAGTTCCATGATGTTACAATTCTCATCACTCCAAGTAAGAATTGCTCTAAAGAGAAATCTAAAATATTTCAGAAATCACAAGTTATCAAATATATTACATTATCAATAACTTGAAAATACACACAATTTATTACAGTAAAATAACGAAATTACCATTTGCGAAATCTAATTTCATCTTTAACTATGAAGAAAGAAAACCCGGTGTAAGGCACACTGCATAGGGTGCCACTACTAACGTCTGCGAAACCGAAACTAAATACAAGCTAACCAATTATCTTTGTACTTCTCTTTTATGGGCCAATCACAAGCCACGACACGGATGGAACCAATGACAATGACAGAGGAATATCCAACTACGGAAACACCAACTTGCGAAGAGAAGAACGCCCAGCACAGAGGAGAAAACCTGTGTGCGGGTGCTGTGTGATGTGCTCTCTACTGCCCGGTCTCCATCTCCATCATTCGAGTTGCATGTGTGATCTTCTTCCTCTGTATACAGACCGAAAACATTCCTACTCCGTATTCCAACCATTATCGTAATATTAATTGTAAATAGATGTGGTAATTGTCCACTCTAAATCCTTCTACACCTATTCGGTCAGTCCTACACTGAGATGCGATTTCTATTCAAGCACGACATTGATGAGGTAACACTCCATCGGAATAAATACAGAGACTGTAAAGTAATACAAATTTAATTATTTAGTTAGAACCAACAATTAAATCACTTTAATTATAATATAAAGATTATGATTTACTTCTCACAAAACATTTATATTATTTCGAACATATTTAACTAAGAGATTAGCTGGTTTGGCACCTAATTAGAATCAGCTATTTTACAAGCTTCCCATAAAATCAATGAATTCTATATGGATATATAAGGGGCAAATAAAAATTACTCAAGATATGTCCGGAAAATAGCCTTTTTTGTTCCAACAGTAGTACCAATTATAGATTAATTTTATTCCAAAAATTCAAATTTAATATAATTATTTGTATGAGCTGTCGTTTACTGCGATTCCACTGGATAAGACACTATGAATTATCATACTTGAATAATATCACAGTGAATGAATGAACTAAATATATAGTTTTAAATCACTCTCTAACTTAAATCATGTTTTATACTGTAAATAAACCTTAAATCAAAATGTTTAATTATGAAAATTGTTAGTTTAGTTAATACATTTCATTCACTTTAAAAGTTATTACGATGTATCTGATAAATGAATCCTTTTTTATCAACTTAAACGTTTTTTTCTCGGAATAACTATATTTCAGTGAACAACAATAAATATTCAGACATTTTAAAATTTGCTGCTTCCTATAAAATACGGTTGTGAATCTGAAACAAAAATAAATTTTAATAACCTTTTGTCTTAAAAAATATTTCAAGATTCAACATTTTCGCGACAATTAATTGAATATAAAGTAGGAGTGATTTGAATGCGTATGCCCCATTTCTTATCGTATATATTGAACGGCAATACAACTAAACCAAAAAAATGACAAAGTAATATAGTAAACATTTTAATTTGGGCAATATTAACCGTTTTGATTGCAATAAAAATTCTCACTCAGCCTCTGATATCCAATAAATATAGTTTTCATTGTATTTAAACGTTATCGAAAATTTTAATATATTGATTATATATTTTCTTTAAATTAAGCAATAATACAAAAAGTTTTTTTCGAATTTTTTGTTTTAACACATCAATGTTCAAAGTTGAACATTTGTCCCATTTTTAAACTATATATTTGTACTCGGTGTTTTGGTGTCGCTCTTGTTTTTATTGAAGATGACTATGTCTTTCCCAAGATATTGTTGCATGCGAAGAGATAATGACAGTACTGGTTTTGGGTTTTCTCTTGTTGTAACGATAAATGAAGCAGGCCAGTTTATCGAAGATGTGAAGCCTAACTCTCTAGCAGATAAGGCTGGTCTGAAAAATGGAGATCTCGTAGTTGAAGTGAATGGGAGAAATATCTGTAAGTAGTTTTATTCTCGCGAATAATGTGCATGTGGTGGTTTGTTCATGATTATTTTCCTGCAGTGACTCTCTCACATTCAGAAGTTGTTGAATTCATCCGACAGCAGGGTAACGAAGTTTGTCTTCTTGTTTTGGACGAGGAAGCTCGTATTTTCTATGAAGGTCACTCTATCATCGTTAGTCACACAATGCCAGAGGTCAAACACATTCGCACTTGGAAAGAACAAACCATCCCTACTGAAGAACCTGCAGGTTTGTCATTGAAAATATTTGACTTGTTATATTCTGATCGAAATTTAATTAAATTCTTCTCTCTGCAGATACCTCCAAAATTACTCTTCAACTAGTGAGTTTTATGAACTTTTTTTATTTTTATTGCATTTGACTTATCTATACGTTTTTAAGTGTTGTAAATTTATTTTAATGAGAAGTGATTTATTTCGTTTGAGTCTAAAGTTCGTTGTGTGTGTGTGTGTGTGTGTGTGTGTGTGTGTGTGTGTGTGTGTGTGTGTGAATTTTGACTATTCTTGGACTTTGACATTGATTGTCCTGTTACTAAGAGTCGGAACATAGTTTTCCATTGCTCAAATTTTCCAGAATTTAAATCTTAATCCAACAGATGAGTGCGTTTAGAACTTCGGTGATGATGTGTGTCTCTTTGGGGGTCAACGCCGTCACATTTGTCTGTCATGCTCATTTTGAGTATGACCTTCTCAGGCCGCATGCTAATTACTCAGCTCGTGATTTAAAGGGAATATTTTTCTACTTATCATGGATAAGTATTCAAACACAGTAGGAAGGGAGCAAAACTCACATGTGTCTTTATGTGAATCTCGTATTCATCAGCTCGAGTTAGTTGCATGCTGGAGTAGAATATGTGCATTCAGAGACTTAACTTCGGGTTATGTTTACCGGTTTTAAGTTGAGAAGCAAATTATGGTAGGTAGAAGCAGAACAGACTGATTTCTGAAGCATTTGAATAGTATTTTATTTTTTTGACTCTAAAAGATATCCTATAAAGCGGTCGTTTCGATCAATTTTGCATGTTTTTGGGATTTTTTTGTTATATGATTGAACCCTGGAGGTATGTTACGCAAAATCTATGCGGTACTGTTTTATAATTTTGGAATGGTTGAAAAAACGCCAAATGAGCATTGTTCTGTGAGGGTGAATATTTTACAATGGAATTCGAATCTCTATCCATCACACGGTAAAATACACTATTTTTTATATATTTTTCTCATGCTTAATGTATCCATTTTTCCCATAGAAACCTGAAGAGGAAGAAGGAAAAGAGCAAGCGAAAGTAATTTCAACTTCTGAGGAAACTATTGCCCAAACTCCAGGAATAACCGCAAATATTGTGCCTTCAAAACAGCCTGTTGATGTTCCAGTCAGTCTTCCTTCACCACCACCACCACAGTGCATCGAAGTTGTTGTCCCAGAACCAGAGAAGAAGGTAGAAGAAAAATTGGCAGAAATGGTAGAACTAGCCGAGACACCGAAGGTAGAAGAACTACAAGTTAAGGTTGAGGAGTTGAAGAAAATGCCCACAATCGAAGAAGTTCAATTAGAGACCCAAGAAAAAGCAAAGATTGAAGGGGAAGTCCCGATCGAAGCGAAGGTTGAAGCAGTTCAAGAAATGGTTGAAAAGTTGAAGACATCAGAGTCAGTGGCACAATCTCCCCCTGTCGTCACACTTCCAAATATTTCTCCAAAATTGCTGATCCAATCCAGACAGTCAAATGGTCCACGTTGTATGGCATCTCGGCGGGCCTGCATGGGAGCCCTTGCAACTTTTGGAGAAAAGGCGAAAGCTTTCGATGCACTGTGATATCTTTATCTATTCCTTACTCTTTATCATTCAAGTTGCCCTCTTTTTATACCACTCCTCCACTTTCCCTCTTTTGAGTAATTATTTTCCTTTTTAGACTCAACTTATACATTCCAACTTATGTAACTTGAAATAAAATTTTATGCCGAGTTTTGAACTGGAGTTTTACAGAATACTGTCAATTTAAGAATTTAATAGGTATGATTCAGTTACGATTTGCTAGATCTTCGTTTGTGGTAACTGAATTAGCAGAAATCAATATTTTATCTTTATCAGGTTAGGATCAGGAGATCGACACTCCTTAGTGCATATCGGGAGATGTGGATGGGTAGCCGCACCTGCTGATAATAGAGATAATAGAGTTCGAGAACGATTCCATGATATTTGCACTGTACTCAGCGTAATTGTTACTAACACTAACTTTAATGGACAATGGAAGATTTTTATCCCAAATTTAGTTGTGTATTCCAATCATTAGATGCCTTACATCAAAACGAATCCTCGTATGATTTGAGGCGAGTATGAAACATTAGGGAAGTCGACCTTTTCTGTTCTGATACTATGGGTAATCGAAATTGCGTACGCTCTTAGAGCAAATCTGATTATCATCGATTCACATCTTATTGGCAATGTTAGTCTATTGATACGAGTTTCTGAATAGGCTAATGGCGAGGCGATAAACCAAACTTCGTTATACTCATTACCCATCCTGTAAAGTCGTTAAAACAGATCATTATGGAGATAGGGGAATGTGTAGTTCAAAGTATTAGTTCTCTGCCCATAAACAGTATTTGAAACCGTCTCTCTTCCAATGACCCGGAATTTTGGAGAAATGAATATCATGCATATGATCTCATTCAATGCTAAGAATTTGAGATTGATTTTTTTATCTAGAGTTATGTTGTATTCTTCCAAAAATCGCTTCATAATATTCTTTGATCAAGGAACAACTTAAGAAAACCTGATCTTCCTTGACATTCAAACCTTGAATAAGGTTTCAAATTTAATTCTCGACTTATAACTTTCATCTTTTAATTATCCTCATTTTCAATCATTATTCAAATAAAAGTCCATCGGTTTTGTTGCTGTAAAAGAAAACAACTTGAGAAATTTCTTTTACAACGACAAGTCTGTAATGTGGGGTCAATTGAGGTGAAACTGTAAGGGGAAAAAGTTGCTGCCGTCGGCATTATTTCACTGTTACGGTATGTGAATAATTGTCTTATTGACCCTTTAAAAGCTAGGGAATTAGTCTATATGAAATAGGTAATGGAAAATGTTCGTTGAAAATCATGCCTAATACCGAAAATATTTGACATTTACCGTTTATTTTGATGTCGTTACATTTTTGTTTTTTTCTCAAAATGATATTAGAAGTTGTTTTAATTAAATATAACCGGCAAAATTGTATTTATTCGCAAAATACGTCTTCTATGCCACGCAAATAGATTTAACAAGAAAATTTAACATGTTGAACGTTTAGGGAAAATTAGTAAAGATTTTCATCTAGCAATTGGTCCCTGGATTGGGATTATGGAACTCATAATGTAAAATATATAAAAAATTTTTAAATGCTGTGAAAATGAATGCTTTCGTTTCACTAAAGATTGTTGATTAATCGGACTGAGCAGGATTTTGTATTGGAATACCAAATATTACTGAGCTCAGCTTTATAGTTTGAAATTAGAGTAATCTTGCATCTAGATTATTATGGTGGTTAAAAATTCATCCTGAAAGGTGTTAACAAACTTTGATTTAAATAGAAGGAAGATATTTTGGAGCCGCTCTGAGGCAAAACCTACGTACTACTCCCCTTCTTGCTGACCGGAATTAATTAAGAATGGTGGCCATCCACATCACTGGATGTGCACCAATGAACATTGATCTCGTGATCTCTGTCTTGGCAAATAAGCAAACAGGTTGATCTCTAAACCATACAACGCCCACCATATCCATCTATCGATTTTGTAACTACTGACTTCACAAACGAACACTCTGGGTGACCAATACATTAACCAAGTATTGAACTGCATTTAACAAAATATGATAGAGTTAATTATCGTGAATCAGCAATGTAAAACCCGTGATCACTTTCACTAAGTCACTGACACACATTGACACTTTAATAAACATGTCCTAATCGGGTGGCATTAATTTTTTGACGATTTCTCGTTCTCATTGTGTTACGATTCCTTTGAATCCTTTAATTAGCTAATTTCATTACTCTCTACTTGGATTTTGAATTTTATTTACACCAGTTATTTTATTTTTAAAGAAAACATAAAATTTCCTAATTTTCCGCATTGATAAACAAGAATGCTGGGTTCAAGTTCATTTTTCGGTATCTATGTCGATCGCTAAACATGTATTATTGCTCATCAAAACAGCAGGCAACATGATTTTAAATATCAACACACCTTAAAATGCTTTTTCTTAAATTTATTTAACAAGGTCTGAGCTCCAAATCTCGGCTGATGTCAGAGCTAAATGCTCTGTAGCAGATACTTTGGGAGAGTGGGACGACCCAATCTTTAACCTTGTGTAATTTAGGATGCAACCTTTCCTCTGCTATTAAACAACTTAGAACCGATTTTGGAACCGGTTAGAACCCTAATCTCTAACCGAAATGAACTTCTTAAGCATTCTGAAGATGCAATGAAGTATAAGTAATATTTGTCTGGACCTTACCTACTGCGTGATCTCGTAATACCTGCGCACTCAGACTCATATATCTGCTCGGTCTCTCAATGTATTGCGCATCTACTGACTCGGGCCACTGTCCTCAACGAGCAAAGGACGCAGAGTCAGTCAGCAGCCTTACCTTACCTCATTTCGCCTGTTACTCCTCATTCAGTACTGACGCCTTCCTCTTTCCTCTCAATTCCTCTTTCTACTTCTTCCATTCCCTTTTCATTCCTAATTGCATGTGAGCTAGCCAAACTCTTAACCTTTTAGCACGGAAAAGACCCTTGTATCCTGGAGAAGAGAAGACAATTAGTTTTTTAGTCATAAGTCATTAGTTCTATGACTTACTACTGCAGTGGCCAGTGATCTAACAATATGGATGAACAGAAATCACCATATTATAAATTTCAAATTTCATTTAACATTTTTTCATTTTTCGGAACTTTAATTTCCATGATTTGTGTAATCCTATTTGTACAGGTTGAATTTTACAATTGGGCAGAATTATTTCTGCCTCCCTAATTTCTGGACGTATTGCAACTGACAGTAGACTTTTACACCACATTGGCATTTCTCATCTCATTTTGTGGTGGTTTTTCTTGCCATTACGGTCCTCAGGATAAATAATATTAGCGATACAGGTAAGATCCCCTATTTTCGCAAGAGATCAATAGGTAGGATTCACTTCGCAAAGCGTAACACTATACGATCAGATGCGCAATGCAAAAATGGATCCACATAACAAATTGCAATCACCAGACGAAGACTGGCAGAATTGGTGGTAAGGATCCAGACATGACAGAGTAATTTAAAAAGTCTAAGATTTCAGATTTTTGTGTCGGATCTGAACTAAAGTGGTTGCATCAGTAAGGTTCTGAAGATTTGGTACTGTTCTCTCTGTGCATTGACTTTACTTTGCAGCATGTGCATTTCATCTTGCACCTTCCCGTGGAATTCGATAGGTTGTTATTGCTTCGAAGAAGAAAATCTCTCCCATATCTGTTGTGCGGTGGAATTGTTCACTTTTCTCCTTCATTCACGATGGTCAAATAAAAGGATCAGGTTCTTCCCTCTATACAAATCAACAAACTACAAATTTGGCTGCTATGTTAAGAAAGCAATAAAGCTAACTGTCATGAGGCTCAGAATGAACTTGCTATCAAGTAAATATTATTAAATGAAGCAGCTCAGTGTGTAACAGCGGACAAATTTCATGGCACTGAGAGAATCAGAAGAAAGAGTGCCGATTTAATAGATTGATACAGTGTTAGATTCAATCTCAAAATCCATCGGAGATGAGTCAGGTCCTGGAGAGCTTAAAATGTTTAACTATAGGACTTAGCTGACAAGAGATGGAAGGGTGAGGGTAAGATCCGACTCTGAGTATGAAATTCAAGATTCAAAGGTAGTAAAGCGAATATGAAGTAACAACTAGTTAGAATAATCAGAATGACTTTATCTATTTGAAACTTAATATTGAGATTCTGATTATCAAAATGGGAAATTCAGCTTACTTTTGTGAATGACTGGTGGAATTAAATGGAAAATATAGAGTCCAAGACGTACAAGTTGCTGACGGAGAACAATTTATGGTCACTGGAAAGTCTACGAAACGAATGCTGAAAATTGTAACTAAATTCCGAGAGTGTCGACCTACTTTGTCTTGATTCGAGAGAAGTAAACCTCACTAGAAGATAGGAGAATGTGGTGTCTCAAACTGTTCGGGTTTTACCTGCTGTGTGATCTCAGTTCATATATATTTTCCGTCCTTCAACATAATTCCCTCGTTTACTGCTTTTACCCAATAGATATGACTAAACGTTTAATGGTTATTAAAATTAATGTGCTAGTGTGCAGATATCTTCTCTTCGACCTGTTTTCTAGCCCAATAATACAACGACCAGGGTTCATAACAGTTGGGGAGAAAACAAACTGTAGAATTTAATTGTATGATTCGGATTAGGGATGTTTTCCTTTTCTTTGTCCCATCATCCGCTTTATTTAAGGTAGTTGAATTAAATAATAAAAATTTTTCCCTAAGGACGATGTAAGGCTACTTCAAGACTTAAATCATATTAGGCTTATGGAGGAACAGAGTACAGGAGCCTTTTTCGAGTGAGAAGATCGTGAGTCGGGTAGACAAACGTGTATTTTTACAACTGGAAATGATAGGGACGAAGGGGGAAGGAGTAGGAGGGTTTGGGAGGAGAGAGGAAGCGGTGATATCTAGATCGTGGAGTGCGGGTGAAATGAGATTGGTAAGGCGGTTGACCAATTTCGCTTTTTTGTTCAATGCATAAGCCAAAAGTGTGTTGGGAGTAGGCTCGCAATTATGCTGGACTACATCGAAGTGTGCAGATTGGGCCAATGCTGAAATCGAAATGAGAGCTCAATATGGCTATTGCCTTGATCAAGCTACATAGTCATCAGACATTATCGTTCCTGAGGAAATAGACAGATACGAGAGAAAATGGCTGCCTGCTCTCGCCACCTGTAATCTTTGTGCTTCTTGATCCCTATTTTCAACTTTCATACATCTTATGGACTCTATGCCCTTCCATTTTTACTTGCCTTCCCTATGACAAGCTTATTTACACCTTCAGTACCTATAATTGCTGAGAAATTGTCACTCAGGCCAGAAGCATGGGTCAAGGTGCGCAGGTACTGCAAATTCCTTCATTTTTTGGGTCCTAAAAATACATATCACCATTGAAATCACAAATCAAAGAGAAGATTAGATACTAACTGCTTTCCATCCTTTGAAAGTTCAAAAATACAGTATTTACGAATTTCTTCATAAGTTTAATTATTAATTACAACATATCTAGAGTGTGCTCAAGACAAAGTCCATTTTGTGTGCATATCGCGTGACTGAGAAACAGTTGCGATGAGAATTTTGACCTCATGTATTTTGGCAAACGTATGCCCTATAGTGACATATTTTCCGCAATTTTTAAAACTGCAGAAATGGATAACATTTCTCATTATTCCATGATCTAGTTGATCTTTTAATAGGTGATGGTTTATATATTTTTTGGAGATTCACCGGAAGTAACAGAGTAAAATAAGAAAAAAATTAGCAAGAAGTGACGGAAGTTCCTCTCTTGTACCGATTATTTTAAACGGATTCAATGTGACCTTATTAATTTATCTGCCTTTTTAAAATAAATAAAAGGCTATTTTGAATAACAATTTATATATCTTAATTTCATGTTGGAAAAAAGAAATGCCCAGCAATAGCGCTAAATGGATAAAATAATAACTGGCATTTAATAAAGACACCTTAAGAATAATTTGTCTCATGAATGGAGCAGAAAGAGACGCGAACTATTTCACAGTTTCGCATTTGACTGGTGACGCATCCTACTACGAATGTAGGAGGATGGTATTAGAGCTTTATGACTCAGAGATGAATAATAACGTCAAATACTAACTTTAGTGTGAATTTTGCACACAAGGCGAAAACTCGATTGATACGTTTATTTTTAACAAATTATTCTCTTATGAACGGGAAATTCGAAATCTCCCTAGTGTAGCTATGTAGATATCCATCTATTAACGCCCAAAAAATAGGAGATTTCGGGTATGCGAAACGAGTATGATCATTTTTTCTTCATGTCAAGTATTACAAGCGCATAGAGCAGAAGTGGCCGTACAACCACTCTTCTTTTATCGGTTACAAGATGCGTGCTTTCATTAAATTAATCCAGAATCAAGGCTACTCAACGAAATGAAACGAAAATATTTCTATGAATATAACCTTGGGGACTAAATAAAAACCGGAAAAGAATGGCAAAATGCAGACAAGAAAATCATAAGGCCTGAGAGAGCTCTCTTCAATTTACTGGAGCCCGAAAGCTATGCACGCTATTGTCCAATTTGTGTGCTCTATACGATCTCAAAGTTAATCGATCTACTATTTTTATCATCTGAATTATCAATTACTCATTTTCTTCTCATCATCCTTTCTAGAATACTGTGCTTGCATTTATTTTGTTCAGTATCTGTCAACACGCAAGTCTTGGTATGGTTGAACTTATTCTTTCCACAGATTCTTCTTTTTGGTGAAATTTTGCCCATGTTTTCATACCAAAATCCTTTTAATACTCGATGCATTACATTGATTTAATTAATGCAGACAATTTTCTAACATCTTTTCGAACAGAAAAGCCTGTTTTCTAAGTGACGGTTATACTTTTTCTGTTATTTTTTCAGGTTAGTTGTCATTAGTTTACACTTAAATTTCTACTTAAATTTTATTCAAATGCACTTTCACTTGTAAACACAATTATTATTTAGCCCACATATAAATTTGTTTTCTGAGCTAGTTTATACATCTCATTAGGCTTTGAAGAAATCATACGCATATTTAGTGTTTACAGTGAATGTCTACGTAATAACTTGCATTTTACAATTATTGACATTAATTTAAGGGAGTTTTAGCGAAAAAACGTTTTGTAATTAAATGACCTCCATTAATTACAATTACAATTACTTTGATTGGGTAAGTATATAATAAGGAGCTAGACACTGAGTGTTTTTTAGAGTGCCGTCAAAGTCGCAGTATTTGCAAAATAAAAGGATTTCCGAATTCGGCTGGAGAGTTAGATCTAACTGCACCACAATGCGTTGCCAGGTAACGTCATCTGTTTTCGATTTTGTCGGAGTACACAAGCACATTACAAATAATATCTCTAAATAAATTCGGTATCTTTAAAACTATATCAAATACTTGTATGATTTTCATCATATGGCTGCTGAACAAGTCCTACTTTTCAGAAGTTGAATGTTAGTAACCGTTCCTTATCCTTTTTATAAAAAGTTATTATTGGAATATAAGTGTATCGAATTTTTATTTTAGAGTTGCAAAAGAATGTATCGTTTAGACTATGCGAAGGACTAATTGCAGTAAATGCGAACACACGTTATTTGGACCCAATACGTAAATCTTTGCGCTATCAATAAAGTTGTGAGTGATAATGTTAAATGTGTTAATCAGATAAGTGTACGACACCTTTCTAATATCAATTTTAAAAGCATTAACGTTTCTATTTATTATAGTACATGTGTGTTAGAAGAACTGATAACTATTTTCCCTCGCTTCCAATATTTCTTCTATGAACAAAAATGTATTTTCTTTCTTTATTTCCCCACCGATAAAAGACACTTGATAA
>CAADRB010000010.1:158879-174606 GCA_900708905.1 Hymenolepis diminuta
TTGTTGGCTCTGCTAGATTACTATCCGAACTCCTAGTTGGTTACGTTATAGCAATATCACAACCAGAAGTGTGAGTCCATGGCTTTGTTTTTACAATATGAATGGAGAAACTCTTAATTCAACGCAGCATATTTGGCTGTTAACCTGCAAGATTGCTGCATAACCTAAAGTAGAACCCCGCCGGGGGGTATATTGACCTTGATCCGAAAATTCATTTGTATATAAAAATTATAGAATTCAGAAGCTGTATTTTCCATTTGTGAATGATTATTAAAAAAATAGGCAGATAGTTTCGTCGCTCGGATGTTTGAACAGCTTTCATATTTTACCAGTGAGAATCAGGTGATATCAAATTTAATATAAAGGAAGCAAAAATTAGGATTGACTTTGACATCCAACGCAAACCGCTGAAGCTATACATATAGTTAAATGATTAAGCAGTTGCAACACATTCTCGAGCTATTGATATTGAAATAATAATTCATGCGTTGGCCCTCACCGAGCAGCCATTTTCGAGTTTTAATACAAGATGTTTCTTAATTGCGCGTATTTTCCCAATTTACGGGTAAGTTGAATTTGAGATAGTAAGAACATGAACTTGTGGTAATAATTACAATTTCAAAAACCAGGTAGTGTTAGATTTGGTTAGAAATATGGTTTGGAAATTACTGAAGTACAGAATCGTAGATTAAATATCAAAGTAAATAGAATAAGATTAAAAAGGAAAAAAAGTAAAGTAAATTCCTTACCTAGTGTGATTACTTAATGGGATTTGTAATATAAATTAAGAGCTATGCATACCAATATATGCCAAATTTGTATGAAACGCATTTATTTAAATTTAAATACAGCATCGTCACCTAGGAATATTAAGTTCCCCACTAATATTAATCTATCAGACCAATTATTTGAAGTAAACTGAAATACAATAACTATCTAGTACTTCTTCTCAGATAAAGAACGATTACCAAAATGAATAGAGGGTGATATTATCCATCCATATCCTAAATTCGACGTCAAAACTAGCGTTCACAGCCTGCCACAAAAGATCGTACTATCACCAATAATTGCTATTGAAGTGTGGTAGCATAGTTTATTAGCATAAGGGATATTTAATGATTTTAAAAGCTAAACAATATTTCCACCAACAATTAGAATGAAGTTGCGTGTATTGAAGTGCAAAAAATCATATATCAGACTTTATCTCAGTTTCTTCGAAATACTGCTACATAAACACAACGTAGTGATAAATTTATTTAGTCTTATTGAGCATATCAGTTTAATATTTAAAAGGACTTTGATCACGGGTTGCGATTATGCACAAATAGGTCAGGCTCAAGTGTGAATTCATTGTTATTTTGGACCATGAGAACAATTTTTTACTAGTTACCACCGAACATCATGATCAATAAGTATTTGTAATCATTGCTTTTGGTCAGTCGATTCTATTGATATTTTCGACCAGATATTAGATCATTTTGAATCTTTTAAAATTTTTTCATTTTAGCATTCCAAAAGTATTTGTTGAATAAACGTGTTTAAACGCGTTCATTCAACGGGGAATTGGTACGAATAGTTCAGGCTTCGCATGGTGCGCCCTTTTAGTAAATTATTGTCTTAACTAGGGTTTTTTTATGTTTCGTGTATCTTTTCATCCTCTTCTATTTAAAATATTATTTATGTTATCCCCGGTTGATTTGTTTTGTTCTAGGACAAAATTTTGCCAATATTACTTCGGAGCCAATTAACTGATTCCAAATCAAGGTGTGTGTTGTATATTCGGTTTTGCTTATTTTCCATTTAGTTTCCAAGAAAGCCATCTATCTGTCCGTCGAACTTATAGAACTTTATATTAGCGGTTTGTTGCACTGTATTGTTTATATTTTTCCATCTTCAGAGGCTTTTGAAAGGTCCATTGCTTTAGCTAAAAAATCCGGTAGAAATACAGTATCTATTGAAGATTTCGAGTCGATTTTAATTCAACTTACTCTTGACTTCGCTGCATAGGATGGCTCAAGAAGATGATGATCGTAATCTTCTTATGATCTTAATTGATCTTACCCCAGTGTGGTGGGGTACTTATGCTCACGAGTTTCTTATTCTTCCCACATTCATCGAAAATATTCTCGCTTTCGCCAATAGTCATTTGGCTCTATCACCCCTTAATGAGGTAGCAATTGTTGGCGTAACTCCCGAGAAAACCGAATTTTTATGGCCTTCTCTAAACCCCATTGATGAAATTGAATGCCACAATGGTCAGTATGAACCGTTCTCGATTATCGGTCAAACAGTACGAAAGAAAGTCAACCAGATGATTATGTCCTGTGAGTCGACGAGATGTACGGTCGCTTTCGCTAATGCGATTAATAACGCTCTTTGTTACTTCATTCGTCGCTGTCGAGAAATGCGTCCTACTTTTGCTTACACTCGAATCGATTCAAATACATTGATGGAGGATGACATTCATAGTCTGCTGAAGGACAATTTCCATGCTCGGATTCTTGTCGTTCGAGCGGCTGAGGATGATTCTTCTCAATACCTTTCTCTCATGAATGCTGTCTTTACCGCTCAAAAGATGGGAGTGCTGATCGACGCTTGTATTATACCCCCTACTCGAATGTCTTACTCCACCGAAGATCATCTTCGTCAATCATCCACAACTCTCCAGGAGTCTGGACATTCTAGTCTCTTCCAACAAGCTGCGGAACTGACTGGAGGTATTTATCTTCGTATTCCGAGACCTGCAGGACTTTTACAGTACCTCCTTTGTGTTTTTCTCCCGCATGCAGGTCTCAGATCTCAAATGATCCTTCCAGATTCTAATGGGGGCTCATCTGCAGGGGTGGATTTTCGTTCGGCCTGTTTTTGTCACCACAAGATGGTCGATTTAGCTTATGTTTGCTCTGTCTGCCTGTCTGTATTCTGTGAATTCTCTCCTATCTGTTCAACTTGTCAAACTCCTTTTCGCATTCCCACCTCTGTAACTCTACCTCCTGAGAAGCTCAAAAATGTAAAATAAATATCTTCTGTTTCTCAATTGCTCTTCGGCTTTTTTGATATTCCGTTTGGTTACTTTTGTTCTAATCTTACCTTGGTTGTTTCAGCGCGAAGATGGATTCAGATGATATCTTGCCATCAAAACGCATTAAGGTATTAAAATAGTTCTTTTCTTTAAGATGAAGAACGTGATTTAAGTCTTGTTGAATAATTAGTTTATTTCTTCACTCCTTCCACATTTGTAGGTTGATGATACCCAAATCGGTTCCAAGGGTTGGGACTTGATGGTGAGTTATCGCTTAATAAGTGGATTTGGAACTTTGTTCCTAATTATTTTGCTCTGTTGTGGACGGGAGCTGTCGATTTTCTCCTCGTCTGGGGATTTTGATTTTGATTAATGCTGAGCCCTAAGCACAGATTAGTTAGTTAGTCTGTTAGTCTGTTAATGTAAGGTAAAATCATCTAAGCTCAACTAATATGTCAAAAACTGAGGAGATGTGGTATCCAAGGCTGCAAATTCAAATTTTGCTTTCAAGTTCATTGGTGAAAATCGTCTTCCAAGATGTTTATATTCGAGGATAAAAGCACTTCCATTTTTTCTAACTAGTTCATTTGCGCTAAACGAAAATCATAGCTCAATGCCTATGACTTCTCTGCTACTATGGGAGTAAGACGGGGGCCACCACTCAAGATTTCTTTTGCTAAAAATGAATTAGAGCTGGATTGTTAAATATGCTGCAATATACAATTAGCGCTTCCCATTGCTAAATGAAATGTCCACTGTATTAAACTGCTAAAGTCTGGGATATCTAAAATTATCATCCCGTAGCTGCTAAATTGCTTTTCCCAGTGCATTCTAATTTAAAAGACGAGAAAGTAACTGTAACGTCTATTAGATACACTGCGTAAGGTGGTACAAAGCGTACTTCTTGCCCCAAATATCGAGTAGGTGTTAATTTTCTTTCATAGAATATAGCTTTCGGTGGAATTTTTTTCTCAAGGTCTCTATTGGCCGACTGATTAACTGATATCGTTGGCCATTTGATTTCGGAATATTATCTTCTAATGGCCACGACAGCAGGATAATATTAGCGTACATGATTTTAACATAACACGGTTCAATAAGGTTATTTCTATGTGAGCATTAACCGTTAATATTTTGATTGAATATACTTGTTAGGTTTTTATTATGACTCGATGGGGTTGACATGTATAATCGTAGGCTCTTTTTGAATTGAATAGTTTTGTGGGAGCGTTTTTATTCGCGACTTGCAGTTGAATAGTTTACATCGAGGAGTGTTTTACGAAAATGTGTTTATTATTCTTTCGTAATAATCCCCGTTATACTCAGCGATAATGTAAATTTAAGTTGTCACCTTTTTTTCAACACAGCATTTTTAATGTGTAATGAGTACGAGGTCTGTGGAAGCTTCACGTTCGACTATTTAGCTAGATGTCTTCTGGTTAGAATTTATTAGTATCTACGTTATCCCCGCAGGATAGTACTGATGGGCTTATGATCCCGATAGTTAACTCGTTAATTGCCTTCCATTAACAGAGAAAATTAGGTTGGACCGACGGCAAGGGTCTAGGTGCTCAAGGTCAGGGTCGTCTCGAACCCATATCAGCCAAGGTGCCGAAGAATCGTCAAGGTTTGGGTGCCGATGCCGCCTCAGGATTTCGCGCTCTCGACATAGGCGAGCTGCCAAATGGTCCGAATGCTTGGTCCGACGACAGGACCGATCTGGTCCCCGCCTCAGCTAATGATGACCTCTTCTATCGATTCTCCCTTTGGTTCCCCCCGGGATCAAACTTGGAGATTCCAGATTCGCCTGAGAGGTGTTTGGGAGCACTGAGATCGGCGATTTTGCCGTTGGATTCAGGGTCTGCTCATGGTCCTCCAGTTGACTCGATGGAGAGTCAGTCTCGATATTGCTCGGAGGAATTACTCTTTGAGATGCTGTTTTATAAGGTAAGTCCTGGAAACCGTATGGAAAATCGCTCCGAAATCTAAATTATGTGTTACTCAATTCTACAACGAGGTGAAGATGAGTTGATTAAGAAAATTCCATATTGTTTTTTTGTTCTGTTCTCTTCATTCTCCCCAGTGGTTTGGTTTGGAGTTGAAGGTGTTTAATCATCGCATTTCTCTCCCGAATTTGTTTACATCTGAAGATTTTCACTTAACCTTTTGTTAGGTTCAATTTATGTATGTTTTTTTCTTCCTTGCTAAAGAATTCTTCTCCATTTCGTCTATGAATTTCTAACAGTTTGGAAGTGGGCTTAAGTAATACGCCGTAGATATGAGTCCCTATGGTAGCTTTTCAATAGATTATTTGATGTTGCTCACATAAATACGATTTTGCTGCCCGCTTTCATCATCTGTCAAATATACAGAAAAATGGACATCACTAATAGTCCCTAAATGAAATATGGTGCAAAATTTTATTTGAAAAGCACGAATCTAGTTTCGCAGGTCAAATTCTAAGCCTCTTACATGAGATATTTCCCTCGTCTAATTAGTGACCTAGCGCTTCCTTGCCTTCTTTATTGATTCGCCTTAGCAACAATTTTGTGTGTTTTCTAGTGGCCTGAAAGAAGTTTCCCTAGACTTTAAATCAGTCCCAAAGTAAAGTTCTCTCTGTTGAAACTTGGTCACTGGATTTCCCAGAGCATTCGCCTGGGCAAGCTTTTCGGCCCAGTGAAAACACAGTTCTAAGATTAGTCTTATCGCAACATTCAAAACAGTCTTCGTCTTGGATACAGGAAGCATGAAAAAAGAAATTGGCTACGCAACCATTTCTTTAAATTTATTTTTCCGCTGCCGGATGTGTAGTTTCATTTTATTATTCCAACTACAAGGTTGCTTAGCTACATGAAGACATAAGACTTCCAGAACTAAATCAAATTTGGAAAGAATGCCAAAATGTAGCCTCGCATATCTTTCCTGAATGCTATGCATCTATTGACCAATTGGTATGTCTTATTTAATATTTAAGTAGATGGACTTTTTATTATCACAATATTATTGTTGAAAGACCATAATGAAAGACTGGCTCCCTAAAGATCTAAATTAACCCCGCCTTATCTTGAATGGCAATTGTGAACTCTAAAATGAATTGGAACTTCGCTGGATGCTACTTGGCTATACAAGTGTGGTTCGAAAATGTTTGTCTACACATGAGAAAAAGTAGTATGCTATTAGAAACTCAGTGAATTGGAAATCCTTCCCCATCTATCCTTCTGCATCATCGAGGCACCAGTATTATTATTTCCTTAATATCGTTTTTTATTCCTTTTAGAACTCCTTGGATAAGCGCTCTCGTGAAGCCATTATGAGTGCCCGTTTGCGGTCGAATCCTTACGAAGATATTCGCAGTGGAATATTCATGAATAGGTTAGTAGTTTTTATCCGGCTAATTTAATATCGCATAGAGAGGAGAGGGAAATTTGATGATTCCGGTCATTAGTGGTAAAGACTTCTCTTTTTCCCTTAAGACCTTCCAATTAAATGTTTGGGCCTATGTGTCCGCTTGTCAAACTAGTCTAACATATCCTAAAAATCCTAAACCGGTTTTAAACCAGCCTTTCCCAAGGCTTATCTTAGAAGCTTTTTGATGTTCCCACTCCTCTCTTTGTCAACTTTTTTTCTAATATAATTGGTCATATTGTTCACTTAAGCCGCCTTTATAAGCATCGAGGCCATGATCTCTGACTGTAGACGTGAATAGTTGCCGTTGAGCCGCCGACGCATACGCAAATTTATAAATAAAAGAAATTTTCAGTGTATAATCTCCATTTACGTTCTCATTTACTTATTAGAGCTGCGATGAAAATGGCCAATATGGACTCCTTATTCATGGGATTGTTCTCCGGGAAACCTCCCCACAATGTAATTACTTATACACCTTTAAGTAGTATTGTCTTACATATAATTTCGTCATTCTTCCCCATCCCCTTGTTCCTTTTAGGAAATTCTCCACTTTGCAGACATCTGTGCTGGTCCAGGAGGTTTTTCTGAGTACTTGACATGGCGTCGTGGATGTCCCCTAGGTTCAAAATCGCATCATTTTCAATCTATTCGAGGCTATGGCATGACGCTCAAGGGGGAGTGTGACTTCAAGTTAAGGAAATTCATTGCTGGACCGATGGAGAATTTTCGAGCTTACTATGGCACCGCAGATGATGGTGATATTACGAAGTGGTGCAACTTGGCCTCATTTGCGAAGACTATCATTTCTGCGACATATGGAAAGGGAGTCCACCTTGTTATGGCTGATGGCGTGAGTGACAAATAGATTTCTTTATCGTGTTTTAATAATCGTAATGTAAGGCTAGATCATCACTGAGAAAATACTGCAGTCTGTTTGGCTCGGACCATAGAAAACTCCCAGAATTTTAATTACTGAACATTTGAATCAGAAGGCTGTATCAAAGATACGATTTTGACAGGTTTTTGGCTTTCAGATCAGGCGATTTCTATCATAAAACCAATTATTTATTATAGAATTGAAGTTACAATTGGCACTGTAATTAACGAAACATTACTTAGGAGTGTTTCGTTCAATTTAGGCTGAGCTTTAAAAGGGCATCCGATTGATAGATAACGATTTTCAAGGGTGAAAGTTTATATGTGTCTACATTTTCGTTATCTCGTACTAATCTTTAGAGATTGGGTGGTGGCGTCACCCCACTCTTTGGAGTTAGGGGGCTGTTAATCGTCTTAACCTTCGATTTACAATGCATTGATCCGTCGATTATGTTGAATGATTTATAATACATTTTAAGATACGTTTTGTCTTCCAACACCCAAAATGCTTGGCACCATATTGCGAACTAATGTAGCAGCTCACCTGTGTTCACTCAAGGTGAACCTAACAATTTTCTAATTCAATCACTAAAATCACTTGGATGAATAATGGACGAAGACTGAATCATCGTCGCATCGATGACAACTTATTCTTTGGCTTTATTAGGTTGTTTGGCTCAGAATAGGGCAGCACATGCTGCTTGTAAATAATAAGTGACATACGGACATGGGCATAACCTAAGAGATAGTTATTGCCCTCTCCTGAGATTTTCACTCACGCCTGTCCAAAGAATAATCTTGATTGATTAAACCTCTCACCTTATTTAACGGTCCGTGGTTAGGATGTATGTTGCATGATCCGAATAGATCTTTATTAAGGCGCATCATAGATAAAGTAAGTAAATATGAAGGTGCATAAAGTCTATAACATATATGAAAAATGGAAATAGGGACCAAGAAACATAAAAATTACAAATGGTCAGAGCAGGTGGCCATTCCCCATTATATCCGTCTAGCTTTACCACGAGCAATGGCGACCGATAACTATGCAGCCTGATCAAGCCAATGGCCACGCTGAGCTCTCAGTTCCGCTTCCCCATTGGTTCACACTGCGTATAGGCATGTGCTTCCGTTTGATCCGGCAAGGTTACGGGCATACTTTTAACAGGCCTGGGGCATATGAGGGAGAGCTTTATTGTCAGCAACACTGGTTGACTTTTGTAGAGATTTGGGCTGATATCGAGATTCAAGTATATACCAAATAATGACATACTCTTAATGGATCTTGATTTCCGTTGATCTCAATATTACACTTTTGTTCTCTTAAGGGTTTCGATGTGTCTGATGGCTACAATCTGCAAGAAGTGAAATCGAAGCACATCTACCTTTGTCAATGCCTCTGTGCCCTTACTATTCTACGCCCAGGTAAATCACTTTCCCATAAATGTTCAACAAACACTTTTTCAGGCGGTCGCTTCGTTACAAAGTTGTTCGACACCTTCACCGATTTCACTGTTGATTTACTTTGGCTTATGAGTCATGTTTTCAGGAAGATTTACATAGTCAAGCCCATCACCAGTAGACCAGCAAATTCTGAACGGTAAGCGTCTAGTTCCGAAGTCGATTTTCTAGATATCTTGTCTGTGATGGTTTGATTTCTCCCAACGATTGCATGGCTGGCTGTCCACCGGCTCCTGATTCCTCTAATAAAATTAAAAAGAAAAATACGGAGGAATTTACTCGTCGACAGTTTAAGCAGAAGAAAATCCAGAAACCCGTAGTAATGCCTTCTCAAGCCTCCAAAGATAGTCATGAGGATCAATTTCACATAGATACAACTTCGGCGGTTGGAGTTCTAATTGGACATTTTCTGGCAGCTGGAGAAGAACTACATAAATTGGATGGAAACGATTCTATGGACCTTCTTCGATTAGCTCGAGATGAGATTCTACATGGCGAAAACTCCCAGATCTCGGAAAGCTTCCCGGAGTTCATTACAAGGGTTAATGAGTTGCAAGTGGTTTTGCTTTTTGTTTTTAGCTACTGATTTCATTTTAAGTAGTTGTGTTGTGTTGTTTAATTATGTTATATATTTTTTTCTCTTGCTTTAGATTGATAAAACGCCAAAGTTTGTACCTCTCAAAGATGATTGTTTTCGCTGACGATGCAACTAAGAGTGACGATTCACAAGGTGACATTGCAAAAGCGTGTTTGGAGAAGTGGCAGGTAAAATGTCATTGAATAGGTTTTTTTCTTTTTGATTTTAATAATAACTCCCCATCATAAACAGATCCATAAAAGTGGATCTGAGGTTTTATTTGAAAATTAAATTGCACATAAATCTGCAGTTTCCTTTATATTATCTATAATCCTGGACTTTGTATGGTAAATCTTGTTGATCTTTGGTGTTTTTTGTTGTCATTGATACCCTCCTGAGATCGTTTCAAGTTTTACCAATGTGTCCATACATTTCCTTGTTGGGAGATTAGAAGCTGATGGTCGATAGAATCAAATTTTTGATGTTTTAGCAGAATTCAGAAGGATTCTATGGGAGGAATTTTTCTTTTCGAGAGTTACATTTTTCGATAACTCTTGTGCTTGTTCCTAAGACTACCTTTTCCTTAAAGGTAGATTACTTGCTAACTTGGTAATCAGTCGATCCCCTTTACCGAACTCTTATATAAATAACCATACATTTGTAATAGAAAAAAAACAGCTGTCTGAGCTATAAGTCTTCTCCTTACTTCTCGGAGTATCAGCCCCCATAGCCTCTAGCCCATACCGTTGAAGTTTGTATGATCCGATGTAAAACTCTTACTCCTGCTTTTTTGATCCCCCAATTTGTGAATTCGAAACAGTTGTTAGAAGTTTTTACTTAACATAATCCCATCAAAGATTTCATTTGGCACTTTGGCAAATTTATTTTGACCCATACTTTGTGTGCAATTTCTTTGTTTATCATTTTAAAATAAATCTATCCATGTTTCCTCAAGATAAGCTTTGAGAAAATCATCTATAGTGGCTATACTCCTAACTGTAAAAACTGCTTTAAGAGCCAGACAAAATTAGGTCTAGAAATCCCTTTGCAAAACGAAGGATCTTCCTAAAGGTCATCAGAATACTACGGTCTTTCTCGAATGGGAAACCTAAGAGTTGGGTTGAGACCAAGCTTATTTTAGACAACAGGATGAAGGTATAATTGTGAGTTGGGAAGGCAGAGGTATCTGTTCTGAGTGGGTGGAGTCCGGGTTTGGTTAAAGAGGGCTCATCGAGGTACGACATAGGAGTTTACACACTTCGCGTTCTGTTTTTTGATAAGCAATTGATTAAATACATCAATCGACAATTAGGTGTAAGCCTCCTCGAGTGTATTAGAAGTTGGCTTGTAGCCTTGCTCGCTATTAAGAATTAGTGTTATATGCACATCTAATCGATTCTTGGTGCTTATCGATTTTAGATCCCTCATATCAAGCGGGGGATTCAAAGCTGGCCTCTGTGGTCGGAGAATATCTCTCCTGCTCTACGTGAAATTATCCCCGTGCGTACTCATTCTCTACTTATAATTTTATCAGTAGATCGTGTATTTGTAAATTGTTTTTGTCATTTCACTCATCAGGATCCCTCGAATTTCACAAAAGGATCTCTTCCTAAGCATCTGGAGCGTCCAAAAATAATTGAGACTTTTAAAACGGCAGATCTTGAACGATCGTTATTCCAACCCTCTTCATTTTATGCCCTAGTTACTTCTGGTCTTCATAGTGTAACCTCGGAACAACCCAGTGATCCAATGATCCTGCTATCTCAAGGAAATGATCGGATATTTATATGGGAGGAGGGGAGATTCCTTCGACTTGAATCAAAAATTCAAATTCAACTTCCTGCGGGTTGTCTACTTTGGGTTATTAATGTTAATATTTACTCTAATGTGCGTTAATATTTTTGTAGCGCTACCTTTTTACGTAGACATGATTGATCGCATTTTACTTTTTTACAGAAAGGACGTCGATATCGCGCGTTAATGATTCTAGATGCAGCATTTATCTACGGAATAGATATTCAAAATTTACCCCTTGTCGAGAGAATGGCGCATATTAGAGCACTATGCAACACCTTGGATTTCCCGGAAACTGATTGCGCTAAAGTTATCTGTCCACCGTGTAGGCCTCTGACTAGCATGCCGGATTTTATTAATGGGTAATTAAAGGAAGATTGCTCAGTTATTTTCCTGGTCTTCTTCCTTTATTCAATCTCGTTTTCTCCTGTAGTTTGAAGGAGCTTCCATGTAAAGACTATCCAGATGGTCACATTATGTTTCACGCCACCAAATCTGGAATGACTTGTGCTCCAAAGAGTCTTCTGCTCGTTCAACCTTTATCCTGTGAGTAAGGAGATTCGCTGTGTATGTTTGATAAGTATTTGAATATTGTGCATGCCCATCCAATCATAGATCACAAGATCGGTGCTTATTCAGTGACGCGGATGACTAACCGTACTGTCTAATTTTGGTCAACAAGAGTGGTGGTGAATGTAAATTTCTGAAAGACCCCCTGCAAAAATTGATTGTTAATGAGCTTGAGAAGTTATCATAATATCTGGATCTCTTTTTAAAATTTTAGCTCCTTGGACAATGGGAGTAAGTCGTAGCACTGGTCATGTATACTATTTGAATTCGAAGGATCACATATCGAGCTACGAAGTTCCAGCTGGTATTTGTTTACCATTCAGGTATGATTATAATTTGCTATTGTTTAACTCGATAAAAAGAGACATCTAAGTAGGTTTAATAGTGAAGTAAGCTAATTTGGGTATGAATGAGGAATCAGGTATAACTGGAAATTAAATATCGGATCTCCTTAGCCTAATTGCAGGGTTTGACCCCCAGATCTATGAGTGGTAGTTCAAATTTGTGATGTTCAGAGCTGATAGGCCAACTGATCAAATTGAAAAGCCGGTCATACCATCTTATAACTTCCGTCTCTTCTTACAACTAGGGGATACTAGACAAAGGACTTAATAGTCTATTAATAACATTTATGTGGAGCGACAGTGGTTCGAAGTCTCTGACTGAGATAATAGTACCCTAGACGCAGTAGTAGTATGTTAGCAAGTCAGATAGAAAACGTCTTCTAATTATAAAATGTGGGATCATGGGAAACGTCAACTTACATGCCTGTAAAGTTAGAGATCGTGAGATCTATGCCCATCAGTGCACATCCAGTGACATGGATGGCCAACCGCCATGGTTGATTCTGTTCAACAAGAGACGTGGTAGAATTTTTCCCGTAAGAGCAACTCCAGGATACCTCCAAGTCAAGTTTAATGAACACTTCTAATGGCTGTAAGAAGTTACTAAACACGGATCTTGTCGGGAATAGTCCGCAGGTTAATCATTTCGGGAAACCACAAATAGCAATCGCTTGTTTTCGTAAAGAAAGAGATCGCAAAATCCTATCTTGTTTTCTATAGATAAAGGTGTTTCTTTAACATTACAGCAAAACAAAGTTCTACCAGGTTCCTTGGACCACTGCACATGACGGCGATTTAGACGTGAAGAGCCTTCTGGTGTGGTTAAGAAAGCATCCACAGTAAAATGTTCGTGCTTTCCTGTAATTCTGATATTTTTTGTAATACAAAACATTATATTTGAAAAGAATTGAAATGGCTTTATCATCCAGATGGAGACTTGTTTTTATTTTGAAATTTTTCAACTAGTCTTCTGTCAGTAGAATTTAGTATAATATTAATGACTGGTCATTTAAATCATTTATTATTCACTTACGTATTCATTAAATCGGAATTCATAGAACGATGCTCATTTGTGCACATTCAGTGATGCTACTGTCCAGCCGCACTAGTTAATTAACAGAGAGGGAAGTATAATGTGAGTTTCCCGTAAGACCGGCTCCAGAATATCTCTACTCAAATTAAGTGTTGTTTACACTTTGCGCAATGATCCTCTAATCTACTACTAGACTTCTAATACTTGAGGGAAGCATTTTTTAGTCTTAAAGACAATTAGTCTTGAGAAAATTAATCATAGGTCAACTTTCATATCCAAATATATTCCCACCAGAATGCAGAGTTGTGATGATAAAGGTGATGTTGAAAAAGATGTATGTAATATCGACTCCTAAGCTAACTGGGGAGATTTAAAATACCAATTATAAAAGCCCAACTGCGAGCCCTTGACACATAATTACAAAAGCGAATATTAAATCAATGGACGCACCTCCATGGGGAGTATTGATTTACTAGAAATGTGTGCGTCTAAATTTGTACCCACAAAAAGTTGGTTAAGTAGATGTTCGGCAAGAAAGAAGGCGAAAATTGAATCTCGAGGTTTCGTTGCCGCTCAATCGCCCGCTTTTGTAAAATGTGGCTCTTCTGCTTTGTAGTGCCGCTAGGAGATCTAGTTCTGATGCTATGATACATCCACACACTGGATGTCACTAGGCAGTTGACGTAAAGCGGTTAACCCTAGATATTTTATTAATCAACCAAAAGCATTATTTAGGAATAAGGTTTTCTTCCTGCTAATGCTAGGAGATCTAAACATCTCCGAACAGATGACAGTATCAGCCTCGAATAACTGTCAAGGCATCAGGAGTGATGTGGGTATGCGTTTTGATAAGGATGATGGGCGACTTTGAGACAACCTGTGGGAACTGATAATCACTAGACAAAACAAATACTGCAGCTATGGACTTTGGTTTGCCGAACTTCTACCGCATAGAATTCTATTTCACACCATATAGAACATCAACCACAACTGGGATACGTGCGTAAAAGAGAAATTATATGTCATCGATCCTTTGCAAATGACAGCGAGATGAGAAGGCGCTGATGGATCAATAACCACAAACACAAAGATGTTCTTCCAACTGGTAGGCTTCTTTGGTTAATGAATGCTGCAAAAACAGTGTGAAATCAAGTGAAGTCATGTTGCCTAGATTTTCCATGTGAAGGACAATAGATATGCTTCATCAGACTTTAAATTCAGAACCAAGATGATCTGACGATTCTGTAGATCAAATAATGTGGGCTTCTCGTAATTCTCTGACTTATCCTCTTATTACCTCTTTAAAATGGAAAAGCTTTTTCCCTTTAAGTATTTTACAATGAGTAAAAGTTGCAAACCTTATTTTGCTTAGCTATGGAAAATAAGTAAATACACTAAGTCCTCAACTGTTAACGATAAATGAAGCTGGGAACACGGATTCTTCGTCCTGTTATAGTCGCCAACGCCTCTTATAGGTCTGAGTTCTTTGAATGATGAAAAATTATCATTTTTGCCCAAGTTTTAACCACGAGAAAGCATTTGAAAGTGGGAAATTGGGAACGAGTCGAATGATTTTTGAAGCAGTTGAGGGAGTCGTTTATAATTTTTTAATTGACCTATGAGCTAAACACTGCTCAGACTGCAGGAGGACGAAGGGTAAACAACGGTTCACTATTGAGAAAATGAACATACTGAAATAGAATTGGACGTAGAATTAGTGATTGGCTGACTAGTTGACCAATACTAGCAGCAATTGATTCTTCACTGGCGATCTTACTTATCTAGGCTCGATCGTAGAAGTTAAATAATCGATAGTTCAGTAAATGGGGTATGAACTTACATGTGCATCGGGTGCACTCTTAGTGAACTCAATCGAATATACCAAAATTAATCAATTGGGCTTCCCAACAGAGTCATGAATTAAAGACATCACGGGCCTTATGCTATCTATTTCCTGACGCACAAAGTTGTTTATATTCACAAAATGGAAATTTCCCACCTTGTGATATCCTAAAGTTCAACCTCCATCTTTTGACTCTCAGTTTCATGGAGGAGATTATGGCCACAATACTCAGAGCATGTTAACTGGTTAAAATTACTTCGTTGTCGGTCGCACCACTTCGATACATTTGCATCTATTTACGGCTGGGAGCAGGTAGATTAATCTAACACCGAAGTATGTAACAGCACGACTCACTACAGTTCTTTTAGTGTATATTGTAATAACTGGTGAAAATGATTTAATTCTGGGCGGTAAGACTCGAAATATCTCCTCTCAAAATTATTTTTGCTAGAATATTTTCGATTTAAGTTTGGTAATTCAGTGCACTATCATACTTTTAATATTCTTCCCGCGTGAAATGTCAAATGAAAATCTTATTATTTGTAATTATGATTATCACTGATGACCTTGTTAAAGTTATTACAGTAGTTTAATTGACCAAGGAATGTATGCGAAAAATATCTCTCTTCGAGCAAAATTTATTGCTATGGATAATGATTTAACTGCCTAAAATTTAATTCGATTAAATTCTAAAAAAGAATTAAATTATTGAATAATAAAAACAGTTAAGGTCTGGCAGGCTTTACTCAAAATTGGTTTTTATTTTTAATGCAGTGATGTGAGGCAGGTTTTGTCTTCG
>CAADRB010000010.1:175550-301053 GCA_900708905.1 Hymenolepis diminuta
CCCCCCACAGAAATAAATTAGGTCTCGATTTAAATATAAATTAACTTAATTATGATTAAAAATGTTTTTGATGTACAGAATGAATAAGTTTATATATTCACGTGCTAATAAATTCTTGAATCTGCCGATGCAATATCAAAAAATGTCCGATGCTCTGAGTAGAATCGTAAAGTATCCCTGAATAGAAATCATTATTGGGGTACTAAATGTATCGATTGTTTGTTCATCCAGGCTCATTGATAAGTATACATATCTAATTTAAATATTTCTTTCGTAATATTAATTTTCGTAATTTAATTATAATTTACTGAATTTATCCCGTTAATTTTTCTTATTTTCTTAATAAAATTATGAAGAAGAAGAGATTTTCACTGAATTACAAGCTATTCATCTTCTATCTTTGGATCTGGACTAATAAGGTCACCGGGAATAGTGGAAATAGGTGATAAGGCTCGGCGCTCACAAGATAAAGCCTCAAGGTCTACAAGATTTTACTGAGAGGCAGAATGATTTTGCGCGAATTTATACTAGTCACTTAGTATTTGACAAATGTTACGCATTTTATATAATTTTTAAAACTTGCACAAAGTTTTACAAAGTCTGAAATAAAGGAAACCCAAGCCAGGCTTTAATTGTAAAAATGTTTTACTGGTTTTCAAAAACAGTAAAATTGAGAACATTATTATTTATAAATATGATAAATAAACTATTTTTTCCTCTTTTAAACATTAATATTACCTTTCAATTCGAATATCTATTCATATATTTCTGCCCTTTAGTACTTTCCCATATCATTTCGAATAAGAAACGAATTGAAAAGGAAATTCAGTAAAGTATAAACTGATTGAAAAGTAAATATTACGTATTTGTACCAAATTGTAGAGCTATTGGTTGCAAATAAAGATACTCGGTAACTGATTGAAAATTTATTAAAATAACTCTTTACTTTTAAGGAAGTATCACCAAAAATGTCACTTAAATTTTCGCTCTAAAGAAGCCGTTGGGAAAAAAAATTATTAAGTTTCAAATGGTCTGCTCGTTGGCTATTTCGGAAGTAGTAGTTGTATTGAGATGAACATTGACAGTTTCAAAATTTGAGCTATTTTTTTATTCGCTCTGAAATCTACGGGCATGCAAATGGCATAAGGTGACAAGCAAGTAGATAAAGATTTGAAATATTTTTTTCCAGATGAGAATAAGTTCTCGAGTTTTTTGAAAATAAGTTTTCAAAAACATAACTGAATATTTGTTTTAGAAGTCGGTTTTCATTCAATTGTATTTTAACTTTAATTTCATTTTCGCAAACTAATTTTTTGTTTGTTCGAGATCTAAGAATGCGTACACTCAAAATTAAATCAGCTTGGAAATTTGGCGATGGCGCCACTCCCATTTTCATAACTCCAGAGTAGTTAACCAGTATAAGATTAGATTTACAATTTCGAACCAATAATGAATGCCCTTTAAAAACATGATAGTTTCAATTACCCTAATCTGTCATTCTACCTACAACCTAAAGGGGACTTTGCATCTAGCATATAGCAAAAGTTTTACCTGTCATCCGAGTTGAATGTCGATGAAGTTATAAAGAAAAATTACCTTGTGGCTAAAATTAATCCTAACGCTAACCATGTGATATTGCAGATTTGACAAGAAAATACTCTGATTCACAATCGTAGAGAAAATTTAATTTTCTTTTGTGGGAAAAAATACAAACTGGTGTCGGGATACTGTCACGATTGAGTGAACCAAGTAATAAAATGTAAGAGCATAATAATCTAATTTTGGAGAAAATATCAGGAATTTTACTTAAACAACAATTAATGTAATGCCCAGTTATAAGTGGTCAATTCATAGCTTACACTGTATTCATTGGTTCTCAATCTGCGCATTTTCACATACACTTGTTCGCACACGCGTTCACCTCCTGATATGTGATTGGTCACTCGGTCACAAGTACGTCTATTCAGTCTGCTTCCCCATTTGGCTATTAACGGCCGATTCCTAACTCATAATGAGGATGTACGGAGTTCGTTTTTCCTTTGTCCTTCTTTTTATCATCATATGCTTTTCTGCTCCTCGGATTATTAGTGCATCTAATGCAGTTGGACGATTGGAAGTAGCGATATACCAATTTGAAAATAATTTAAATTACCGGTTCAGAAGCGATTGCTGCTTGAAAACGACCGAGGGATGTGATTCGCAATGTGATCTCGTATTCAGGCTGTGCTTCCGTCCATATGATGTTGAAGAAAATGAAGAAAAAGAGGAAAGTAAAGAAAATATCTGTGAAATCGCGTCGATAAATGCAACCCGAAAGGACATGGATCAGAAGAATCCTAAACACACCTTTTTGAGAAAATCTACTAGCATCCTCGATAAGTGGCCGGTAAGTTCATTAAAAACATGCTTTTCAAACTATTTGTCCAAATGATACAATCTACCAATTTTCAAACTAATGTGCAAAGTTGTAGAAAAATGATGTACTATTTTTAATTGTGTTATAAATCGGCTCAACATTATTAACCAACAATTTAAATTTTCATTAATGATTCCTTAATTAAAATAGGTTTGTTTAAGTATTTGGGGTTGCATTTATTCTTTTATTCTGATTTAACTGCTTATGAAATGCAGTATCTTTTTCATATATTAATAGAAAATCACCCTTAAGCCGTTGTTGTTAGTCACCTTCTCAGAGCCTTTAGACAAGGAGACTCTTTAGACACATACATGGGAGAGCGGCCTATGTTTGAACAGCTGTTCGGCAGAAATCCCCATCGACAAACGCTAAAGATGTTGGGCAAATTGTCAGCTGTTTCGAAGCGATAAAGGAAACGCTCTCTTCCTCTCTCATGGCCATCTAGTTAATCACTTTATTAGTTCGCAGATAAATCTTCGAAAGCCACTTAAATTACACAAATAGACTTTGCATATAACAAAATATTTTTGATCATGCTCCTAAAAGAACTCGATTTTATTAAATAAGCTTATTTATTTTAAACAATTTTACTAACATTTTTACTTCTACTATGCCAATATAATATTCATTACTTAATTTAGTAATTATGTCATTAGTTTGATTTCCCATCTTATTTAGCCTTTAAGGGTCAGTTTTCAAGTATTGACCACTTTTTCAGAAGAATTTTATATTATTCATTAATATTGTGAATGCAAAAATCCAGTTCTTTATTTTAACTAAGGAATGTTTGGTGAAAATTAAAACAACAGTACATCTTTTCTCTAAATTTGTCTCCATTTAGCTTAAAATATATTTGGAAATGAATATGTGTCATATCAGAATAATTTTAAATAATGTAATAAATTATAAACTACAGAATATTATGCTACTTCCAAAAATTAGAAATACCCACTTTTTGTTATATTAAAGTGTAAATTCAGTTACAACTGTCTCCACTAGAGAGCAAGATTTCTTGAACCTGAGAATATAAGGAAACCGTTTAGGCGGTTTTAATTGGAAGTGTCTAAAGGCATCTTCCAAAATGCGCGAACATGCCTGATGAAAGCGAGGAAACAACTGCTGGTTGTAAAACTGCAAGCATATATTTAGAATTTCCAAAAGGATTTGTATCAATCAATCAAGCAGATACGATTTGTTCAAACAGGAGTAAAATCGCCAAATTCTTTCCCAGCAAATAAATAACTACACACCTATTTTGAGTGAACTCTCAAAATTTTTTACTTTCGATTTTTATACTGATTGAAGTAATCACATTTCTCTCAGTTCTATCCTGCATGTAAGTTTATATTCAAGAATCTGATAAAATGGTATGTAAAACACTGTTGATTTTAGTCTGCGGATTAAAGCCACCAAAATCCTGATTAACTTCAGAAAACATCCGAAAAGGCTGAATAATTGATAACAAATTCATTTTTAATTGCGTGAAACTAAATTATGCAATTACTAGAAAAAACAACTTTTGATTAGATTGGCAAGTATATCCCGCATACATTGCATGGGTATTATATGTCAGTCTTATGGATTTACTTGGCTGAATAAAAGGGAGAATGGCCATTCTATTTGGCCAGCTGTTGGCCATTTATGCTTTTCTCAATATTTACTTGCCTGGGAGGCCGCCAGCTGTTGTTCTTATGAAAACGTCAGCGCTGATTTTGTAACTGTGCTTTACTCCCCCCTCCCTTCACCATACTTAAGCAACATATGCTCCTTCTCTTCTATGCCCCAGAATCAATGTCTCCCCATTTTAAGAGGAGATGTTTGATGAACGTTAGTATCAGTATTGTTATGGGTTGCCAAAAAATGTTTATGTATTTTAATTATACGATAGTCTCTGGACACGGGAACAGTAAAATAGTATAATAGGGGAAAGAACGGGGAGAGATCAAGTAGAAGTAGATTAAGTCAGGGCGTTAAGAGTTTTTTCCTGTTTGAACTCAAGATGCATTAGGTTATCCACTTTTTACCGTTTGATTTTCTTACATTAAAGGTATAAATTTCATGGTTTGACCCCCTGATTCCTGGATGAATACTTGAGTGGTCGGTCATGTCACTTCGATTTAAAAGGATCTTGTTGCACTAAACACAGATAAATAAGACAATCAATAATATTTTTAACATAGTAGAAATCGAAGAAATTCACTCAACGCGAATTCTGCTAAAAACTACTCTTCCAAAGCGAAAATCTCCATAACAGCGTTTTATTAATTCATTAGCTTATGACTACGTTTCTAATATCCTCTAATCAAAAAAGATGTTTAGTTTCCGAAGTTTGTTGAATATGAAAGAAGAATAGATTTTAAAATGTGCGGCCTATTATTCAAACAGATTCCCTTGGCCTGCAACTTCCTCTGTAGACCTTAATTTTGTTCAAGGACAATGTTTTATGATACATTGGAGTTTATGCAGAAACGCTAAGGGTGTTATTGGTACTAGGCCATGAACGATAAATGTCTCAAATCTGAAATCAAACTTCTCTGAATATACATTTTTATTTACGCTCTATTTCGGACTTAAAAACAATTTGATACTGATATAAGACATTGGTTTAGATTTGTAGAGTACTTATCGACTGAACAATTATCTCACTTGACCATTGTATAAAACCGACTAAGTTATTCAGATTCAAAGTATTTCGAGCGTTTTACTATGACTCATGGGCTTTTTCGCCTAATAATGAAAATCATCAAATGAATAATCTCTTTACAAACGTTTGAAAGCTTATCACTTATTGTGAATGTTTACTAATTTGATAAATTAGCAAGCCGCATTTGGTGTCTGATGCACAACTTTCATTATAAGCCCCCTATAAATATCGTTTTTCACAGCCGCCTTGAACTAATCCTGATAAATGTTGTGGGCTGAATCTTAATATTTTATAGCACGCGGGTAGCAAGAGCTAAAAACGATCAGCTGCCTACCTACCGAGACGACAGCTGACGCTTTGGTCAAAGAAGAGGCTATTGGGACTTGGGATAAGGGGATGGAGGGGAGAGGAGGACACTAAAAGAACCCTGGCCAACACCGTAGCAACTGGTTTACACACAGAGGAAAATACATACAGCGTCAGTTGTTAAATCCTGCTGACTAGCTAATATCGATCGAATGGGCTTCTTCTTTTGTACACGCAAAAAATATTCTTACTTAGCACGGGCAAACTTGTACATTTAACTCGACATGACAGAAGTATTTTAGCTTGTAAACAAACCTCTTATAACTTGTTAAATTGTTGCAGTTATTTCTCTTCTACGCTGTTAATTCACTTCCGAAACATGATTCGCTATTTGCTCTCAACTAAAAGGTGAAATGTGAGCATTACCGAAGCGTGTCTCTTTATTGATTTTTTGCCCACGGAAAACTTGCTTACTCTGGTAAATTCCCTGGGGTAAGAAGACGCTAGGTTCATCAAATATTCACTAGCATGACTCCTTAGCGAGAAGATGCATAAAATCGTTGGACACAAACACCCTTTCTCTCCTTGTAAAAGTTTTATATACGGCTGGGAAGAGTCTTGACTGAGGAAAATTTGTTTTTTTTTGTATTCATTTGGCAAAGGGAGTAATTATGTCCTCAAGGTAACTCCTTAAACAAGTTATTTGAGCAGTAATTACAGGTTTGAACATACGAGCACCTGTAATTTTATATTTACCAAAAGGAAAGGGGTTGGGAGATTTAAACGTCCAACCTCTTTTCCTCTCCCCTATTTGGGCACAACATATTCCTACTCGTAATTAAAGACTAATTTTACGACTTACTCTCCTAGAAGGCATCTGTTTTGCATAAAACGAAAAGGAACATTCCTACGCCATTCTTTGTCACTGACTGGTAATTAATTAGAAAATCGATAGTTATTATTGGCTGAGAGATATGATCGGCCTTGAGGGAATTCAGGCTGTCCAATGACATATTAGGTTTAATTGTGCGTATATTTTATCATTACTAAATAGAATAAAAATTTTATTGCTTTATGTAAAGTTGAATAACATTGCGACTGATTTCTCATGGGAAATTAACGTAATTTTATTGTTTCTATTCATGATTCATCCATGTAAATTAAATTAATTTAGTTACCCGAACGTAGGGAAATGTGTGAATAAAAAGAACTGTACAAAAACGTACCATTTTATGCAAAATTTATATATTACAGCTTCTGTACACGCTGATTCTGGAAGTCTTTGATGCAAAACCTGATGGATTGACTACATCCAGATATTTGGTAGACAGAACGTTGTATCGTGGAGTTCTCGTTCCTACAAAATCCTCTTCCCTATGGCAACCCACAGTGGTTGAATCCACTTCATCGATTTATCACCTGGGTTTACGACTTACCTGTTCACCTGATCATTTTGGCCAGTATTGTGCAGTCTATTGTAGGTCAAAGCCTGGACAATTCACCTGTGATAAATATGGCAATCGGGTTTGTGAAAAAGGCTGGAGCGGCAAAAACTGTGATAAACGTAAAGAATGTTTATCATTACTATAAAATGTATTTCTGTAAACAGTTTTTTGATAAATTTGTCTTTGACTTTTAGCAATGTGCCGAAAAGGATGTCATTTAACCCATGGAAGTTGTAAAAAACCCGGAGAATGCATGTAAGTTGGAAGAATACATAATTTGATTTATAAAATTGAAATTGAAAAATTACTTAAAGTAGTGCATGTTACCCATAGAACCAATTTGAATTGTGATATCCGATAAAAGAAATAATATCATTAACCTATTTAACTAGCTTTATCAATCGTAAACGAGATAGCTTAATTATGATCTTCTTAAATCGTGCGGACTATTAGGAACACTGTAGTAACTTAGTTTCTCAAGAAAATAGCCAGAAACTCGATAAAAAGATAAAATTCAATATGGACGCCTTTACTAAGTAAACCCCATGTCACCGACATTGAAATGACTTCATGTTCACAGGTTCAAGCAATTTGTTCATTTAAACAAAAACGAAGACAGTTAACATTAGCATGCAGTGAACATATGAAGTCGTTAAATTAATTATTCTTGGATAAAAAAATAATTCTCTTTCCCCAACGAAAATTTTTCAGTAACTTGGCAAATTTCATTTCTTATAAACGGGTGTAAACACTATTCTTGTCGATTGGAAAAAATTATCAAAGTGCACTGAAGACACAGTGATCAACGTGCTCAACTGCGAAGTCAGAGGTCGCGAGTTCGACGTCCATCAGTGCACACTCAGGGACCGGAAGTGCCAACCGCACCGGTTAATTCTGGTGAATGAAGAGGGTGATAGAGTGTCTCACCATGAAGGCTCCATGATGCCATCTCCTACCCAAAACGAGAGTTGAATTAACTTGAGGATTATTAATTGATTATGCTAATCTAATTGTAATACATTTTTATAAAAGTCAAATAAGTCTGGATGACAGGTATTTCAGCTGTTAAATTGCACTCTTCTTGCCACAGGAGTAGAGTGAAGCTCTTAAATGAAATATTTATAACCACTTTTCTTTGATTTCAGCTGCACAAATGGATGGAAGGGAGAGCTGTGTGATGAATGTATCCCTTATCCCGGTTGTCAACATGGTACTTGTAATGATGCACCCTTTACATGTCATTGTCTGCCCAATTGGGGCGGAGCCTTCTGCGATCAAGGTACTTGTCGATCAATGATTTTACTAGAATATTTATACTTTCCTTAATATCCGATTTTCATATATAAACTTTTTAACTTAATTATCTGCGAAGTTCAAAGCCCACGGGCGCAAACCTAGTGAACAAAATGGCCAGTCTCACTAGTGAATTTTTGCTAAATTGGGCATTGAGGAACCGAGATTTCGCATCCCGGAGGCTTCATGCCGCTTCTCCTCTAACAAAAGCGAATTTTGGAAAATGCTTTCATAAATGGCCTTGACGGTTAAAAAATATCTCATCTCTTTCGCTCCTAACATAGTGTGTATTTGTGTGTGTGTTGCTATCTTATAAGCTAATATCATTTTTGTATTTCTTTAAGACTTGAATTATTGTGGTCGTCACAAACCGTGTTTGAACGGAGGCATTTGCAAGAACACCAACATAACATCACAACCATTCCAGTGTACCTGTCCTCGAGGTTGGACTGGTGAAACTTGTGAGAAAAGTGAGTTTCTTTACCGATATGCGTATTTATAAGATTATCTACATGAATAAAACAGATCGAATCAATCTATTTAAGAATTGAAGGCCTGCGACTTACACCCCTGCAAACGTGGACACTGTCGTGAGACGATTGATGGTGGATTTGACTGTGTTTGCGAACCAGGATGGCGGGGAGAGCTCTGTGATCAGAGTAAGTCCTTTTTCAAATAAACTAATTCAGATTCAAAAAATAAACAAAATTTAATACTTAGAAATAAAATAATGCCAACCTTAAATAATATGGCTGCATTTATGCCAAATAATTGTAAATTTTATATTATGCCATTTAAAATTAATATTTTATTTATTACATTTATTATATTCATGCATTTAAATTAAGGTCAATTAAAAAAACAATCTTGATAAAAAATTTTGTAGCAATTTAAATTCATGTTAAGCTACTTTATTGAAGTTTTAAGGGAGAATTGCAGTTTTAATCCCACCAATGTTCCGGGATTATCATCCTCCACCTAATTAAGAAAATTATTTGTGAGAAGTCTTGTGGGGTTTGGCCTATGTCTGATTAGCTTCCAATCGTGTGCGTCTTTGCGTCTTCCAAGTGACTGGCTGAATTAATAATGAGGTGGCTGCTCAGCCTCATCTGTTTAATCTTCCTTTTCCGGACACACATCTTCTTATAAGGTGAATAGTTATGGCAGAGCAAACGTCAGATTTGATTGAATTCGTCATTTACTGGAAATTCGTAAGTTAAAATAATGAGATTAAAAAGTTTTATAAAAATTAAGTGGATATCTAAGGAAATATTGGCTATTAGAAAATCCATTGCAAAAATTCGAAAGATGCAAAACAGTTGAACTATTCGGTATTTACGGAACCCAAAGGCCTTAAGAGACCTATAGAAGCGAAAAATTAAGGCAGCTATCGAGTTGGGGTGAAAATTCATTGCATCAGTTCATTCTAATAGCTTCAACTAACATTTCAATTTAGACATTTAATCGCCATCAATACTTTGAAGGATTTCATACACTATCAATCATTTTCGATGATCGTTTCAGATAATAGGACCTGATTCAAAAATATTTATTCATTTTACAAATTCAATTTAATTTTACTTATGTAAATAATAATAGAAATCTTGGTTAAAATTTTAATACTTTTAATCTTTAATAAATGAATTACAAATTGCAATAGATCGGGCTTAGCGGATAGGAAAATCTTGTGAACAATACGTTGCTATTTTTATCAAATTAGGTTAGTGTCATTAATATACTGTTAAAAGTGTTGAATAGTTAAACTCCTCTTATAGTCAGAAGGATTGTTGGCGCTTAATCATCCATTAATGTGGTTTTAATCCATCTTCGGGATTGACTTCATAGGGTGAGAGAATCATAATCCCTTATTATTCTTAGCATATCTAACTTTTAAATATGGTCAGTAAGTCATTCATTAACATACACTGGGATAAACTACTCATTACTCAGTTCAGATTAAGTATGCAGCTTTCTAATCTTATTAAAATCGTCAGTTTATTTCAAATGAGCAAACACAAAGTTTACGAATAAGAGCAGGAAAATATCAAGTGTATGTCTTTCCTCCATAGAGCTCTATTAAATGCTTAATCACAGCTCATTCTGAGATCTTACGTGCATTTAAAATATTTGATAGAACATTGCCGCAATTGGAGGGGATTTAAGGACTGCTTTAACAAAGAATTCATGGGTAATTCCTGAAAGAAATAGTGTGATTAAAATCTTCATCGAATTTTCATTTTCTCTTTCGATGGAGTATTAACGTTGTATCTTAATGTTATTTTCAGATATCGATTTCTGTGAACACAACCTCTGCATGAACGGTGGAAAATGTCAAGATCTTGACGGTTTAGGTTTCCGATGTGATTGTCCTCGAGGATTTGAGGGTTCTGTGTGTCAGCTTCGTTCCCCCTGCATTGATTCCCAGTGTGTTCATGCCCACAAATGTACCCAATTGGCTACAGTCTCCCATGGTGGCATCAAACACGAGTGTCTCTGTCTTCCTGGTTGGACTGGTGAACTCTGTGACCAGAGTAAGAAAAACAGCTCTTTTTGTTAAAAATTACTCTACTTAAATATTTAAGTAACACTGATTTATACTGTTAGCTTTCTATGTTTGTAGATATCGATGATTGCGTCGATAAATGTCTGAATGGAGGAACCTGTCACGTAAGTTTTATTCAGTATAATTATAATTTATGGTTGAACACCAATCTTATTTGATGTTTTTCAACAGGATTTGGTGGGGGATTATTATTGCACCTGTCCAGAAGGATTTTCTGGTCGCAATTGTGAAATAAACCACAAATGCGCTTCAAATCCCTGCAAGAACGATGGTGTTTGTGTTGAAGTGGAGGGTGGATTCAAGTGCGTTTGCCCTGAAGGTGTTACTGGCGATCTCTGTGAGGTATTTTAGGAATGATTTGTCAAGATACCTAATTCGGCTTGAGTAGACGCTTACAGTTGTATATTTCCTCCGAATTAGCATGCAAAGCGTGGATGTGACCCGAATCCCTGTGAGAACATGGCATCTTGCTACAATCTCAATCCACATGAATACTACTGCAAATGTCATGAGGGTTTCTACGGTCGACATTGTGAACTTACTCGTCCTTACTGTGGTCCCGAGGGTTGTTCAAGCCTTTTGGATCCATGTGCTAATATCGGAAATTCTCTTCAAATCCCACTGCTTCCATCGGTGACTTTCAACGCTCAATCACCGGCAATTCCTACTGAATACTGCGGGGAGCATGGAATATGCATGCAAGATCCCTCCTCGGGCCAGTACACATGTGTTTGTGAAAATGGATACACGGGAAGGTTCTGTCAGCAGGTCAAGGACAACTGTCTGGAAATGGGACATTTGTGTCGGAATGGAGCGAAATGTGTCAGTGGTGAAGGAGACAATTTCTACTGCTTGTGTGAAGAGGGATTTACAGGGACGTTCTGTGAGCAGGGTACTTGTACTTCATATTAAGTGAAAACAGTTTATACTAGATTTATATAACTAACCTTCGCATTGCCTTCAGAACTGCATCCGTGTGATAGCGAACCATGTCGTAACGGAGCCTACTGTCAACCCACTGAAGGAGTTGGGGATACCTCTTTTCAGTGTCGTTGTGCATCTGGTTGGGCTGGACGGTGGTGCCATTTGCCATCTCCTCGCAGTCCTTGTCAAGTTTCTCAACCATGTCATAATGGCGGGGTTTGTGTTGATGACGCTCTGAGTCCTCATGGATTCTTCTGTCAATGCTCAAATGGTTGGACAGGTCTTTTCTGTCAAACGCGTAGGTTTCTTTATTCCCCAGCCATAATTTAACTTAGGTGAGAAGTCCCAATTTGTTCACTTAATCAAAAACACAGTCACAGATAGAAAGGTAGAAGACAATATTGAAAGCGTGTTCTAAATGGGTTTTTATTAAGGAATATCAAAGATAAGATAGATAAGGTAAGGTATAGATAAGGAAATCAAATGTGAGAGGGCATAAAGTATATGAGAAGCATGAATGATAGAAATAAGAATCAAAGGCATAAAGACTACAATGGATGAGAGGAAAAGGCCACATTATATTTATGACCATAACACTCTACGAGGCATGAAGATGAGTATATGACGTGATCTAGCCAATGTCCAAGTTCCTCCCATATTTGGTTGATTGGTCTCCTTTGCTTACAGGCGGGTGTGCTTCTCTTTGATCCAACAAGGTCGAAGGTCTCCATATAACATCCATGGGACTTTTAACCATCACAAGCGTTTCTTTATAACCGGAAAATGAAATTAAATAGATGCCTTATCTATGTATATTCTACCTTCTCCTTTCACTCTCAGTCTCTCCCTTATTCAGTCTGTGCATCCTTAAAATTATCTACGATAAACAGTTTTCTATTCTAGAAAGTTCTAAAATATTGTACGATGGTTGGTCATATCATAGGGAAATCTCTTTATTGTATCATATTATCATATCTTTTTTAGCTCCTATTTAATACTTTAAATTGCCCTTAATTACTAATCTTTATTCAAGAAATCATCTTCTCTGTATGGTCTTTGTAAGCTTTAAAATTCTTGCAACAATGGCATTGTTTCACATAAACATAGCTTTAAAATGTTTCTCCGTCATGTTTACTTTCCAACAGCTATCTACTTTTTCCTCTTTTAGGGTCGCCAGACTATGAGTCATGCGAGAGCGGCAATTTCTGCAGAAATGGCGGGACTTGTATCAATGTCGCTGGAGGATTCCATTGCATTTGCCCACCGGGATTCATTGGAGATCGATGTGAGGAAGACATCGATGAGTGTCAAAACAATCCATGGTGAGACAATTTTCGCACTTCATATATTCATGAAACCATGTTATCAATAAATTGAACTAAGTCCAGTTAGTGCTACCTAAACTGCTTAGTAAAACAGATATTAGTTTGCTAAATAACAGAGAAGTAAGGAAAAGTAAGGTAAGTTCGATAACAACGGCTATTTAACAGCGTGTTGAGCGGACTCCTAACACCCAGAGTAACATAATAGGAGTTAGAAATTTGCTATTAAGTTTTTTGTAATAAAAATACCACTCTGATCAGAAATTAGTTTTTTCACCATAAATTTAAAGCTGAATAATTAATCAACTGAAGAAATTCACAGATTACTATTATACATTTTATATATCTTTCGCTGTTTTCAGTCAAAACGGGGGAAAATGCAAAGGTCTGGTCAACGGGTTTGAATGTGTCTGCGCCGAGGGATTCATGGGAGTTGATTGTCGACACAGTAAGCACCATTTGTTTATATTTTTAAGTGACTCTGATAGTTAATAGCGTATCTCTGTATCTTCATAAATCTACAAGTAGTATTTTAATTATATAAGTCTTACAATGGTAAACATGAACAATTGCAGTTGTAGTTCGAGTACTAAATATATTTTTTTAGATATAGTATTAGATATCCAAGAATGTAAATAGTCCACAGAACTGTTTGACATTTCTCCTGGATTCATAACAAATTTTTCTGAAAAATTAGGAATTTCTCCTTTTTAGATATTGACGAATGCGTGGACCACCCGTGTGCATACGGTGCCCGGTGTGTAGATAAAATCGGCACCTATGAATGCATCTGTCCTGAAGGTCGCAGTGGTCGACATTGTGAGGAGGTCATTGCTCCGGTCACTCCGAAACCTCCTTCCTGTCGTTTCAATCATCATATATTTGATCACGGTGAAAGGTGGTCCTCATACTGTGCCACTTGCGAGTGTGTAAATGGAAATATCGTTTGTAAGAGGGTACGACGTTTTTATTTAATTAACTGTACCAGTAATAGGAGAGCTTTACTTTTCTTATCAGTTCAAGTTAGAGTTACATTTATTCATGTGTAAATAGTGGACTGAATGGGACTTGGGCAATATTGGTATAAGTTATTATAACTCAGAGGTCCTAGCTTCTGTTTGTTTTGACTAGCTCCTTGTCAATAAACATCTGGAGACTGTAGGAAGGCGTAGTATGAATAAATATTTATTAAGAAGCATCTTATAAGCCTCTATTAGAAACAAAATGCATAAAGGTCAATAAGTATATGAGAGGTAGAAATTTTAAAGGGTACCTCCTACTATCACAGCACAGAACTTGCAAGTGGGTAATCTCAGCATGATAACTTTCTATTAGCCTCTCTTTTCTTTCGTGTTGTTCTGATTGGTCGGCGTGCTAGGAAGTGTTTCCATACTATCTCACTTTGCTGCCAATTTCTCAGCAGAAACGTGCTAGGTAATTTATAGACATTGTCCTTGGCTAACACCTTTAAACTTGTCCTCAAAGCATGATGAATGGTAAACGTGCCTTGACATAATTTAATTGTTAAAATCAAATCCTTTCACCCTATATAAGTGAGTTGGATGACAGAATGTTTTTATTCAAAAAAATTCAAGTAACAATTTTTCATGTTTATTAACGTTATTATTAATTTTTTTACTATTTTATATAATTACTAAGATATACTAGAAACTGGGGGATCGTTACTGGATATAATTTGGAGAAAATACAATGCTTAAGTTAACAAATGGTGAGTAGCAATAATTAAATGCTCTGACATTTTCTACAATGACAAAACCAAAAGTTTCGCAAGTCTTTAAGATAGAAAGACGAATTACTACGCGTTTCCACATTTTTTCTGAGTCATTGCTAATTCCTGAACCCTAACTTATCTCGTCCATACGATGGTGCTTAATCCCATATAGAACTGTAGTGTGTCTCCAAGTTGTTTATTTTAGTTAGTGGGATTGGCTAATTGAGTGGACCTCGAATGAGCGTTGCTTAACTCTGCAGTGACCTCAATTCCCTACAGCTATGTCCGAAACCATTTCCATCTGTTTAGGCAACTTCTATCCTTCTTCCCTGAAGTTATATAAAACCCCTTTTATTTATACAAAACATGGTACGGACTAACAACCAAGAAAGTTACCGGCTTCTAAGCTTCTTATTCTTCTCTTTCACTTTCCCAACACTCGCTATCTTTCTCTCTCGAATCTTTATTGTGATTTGACCAATAAAATTTTGGTCTACACAAGTGCTGTGTCCCGTTGTTGTGAATCATTGAATGTTATTATTAATCATCAGCTCTGGCGGCTACCTCTACAAATTGGTGACCCTGACTTGACCAATTTTTATCGTGGTTTATGGAACCACCGTTACATCTACAGGATGTTCAACAGTCTCTTTGCAAAGTAAAAGCAATTTCGGCTAAATTCGAAGGTTCTAAACATGTGGATTCTTCTATTACATCTATGTCCTCTGTTCCTTCAACTTATTCTATTAAAACTTTTCCACCTCTTAAAATTTCCGATCCTGCAGCTGCTGTAGATGTCGCTAAAAGTGTTCTTGTGTTCATTTATAAAATTAAACCAGGCAAATTCTTTGAATCTTGGTGCAATAAACACATGCGTATTCACTGTGAATCTTACCAAATGGAATGAGGAAAACTAGTTCGTTACCTCTTCAGGAAGCGGGGTCCTGTCGGATATGAATATTACCCAGGAAATTCGATGGACTCAGTTACTCTGAAACTGTGCAGGTCATGGAAGAAGTTTGTGGCCAGAACTTCTCCCTCTTCAATGCCCGCTTCAACTGCCTCAAACTTGTGATCTGGCTTGATGTGGACTTATTTGACTTTGCAGGCGGTGCAAATTTTCTTTGTGATACACTTAATTTCGGAACCTTAGCAGAAGAACAGTTCAGATATGTTATTTTCATCTCTGGACTTCAAACGGAGCCTTGGTTACCCCTAAGAATTAGTCTGTTAAAATTGATGGAGGAGTAACTCGAAGTAATGCAAGTAATGATCAGGGAGGAGTTAAGACGCCGAATCTCATGTGTTATTCAGTCTCAATGATTTCGATGCCATGTTCACGCGTCTGGTGCCCAAGTTGTATGCAACAATGCCTCGGTTCACACTATTTGTGTCACAACCGAATTCTTCTGTCGAACGGAAACCGTCTTCAGCTTGTCCATGCTGTCGAAGTTGGCATTTGCCTCAAAAATATCCTGTCAAGCAGCATCGGTGTAAACAGTGCTGAAAGGTTGGACATAAAGAAGGCTGTTGCCCACAGGCCTCCCCACTACTCCCTATTTGTCCACTAACAACATGACCAAGACTAGTCAAGAACAAAATCAGTAAGCTTTCCATAAAGCCATATAAACCAAAACATCTTAGATGTAATGGTCTCTTGGCTAACTTCTGTATCGACACCAAGCAAAACTGAAAATATATGAATCTACAGATCGAGGAGAATCATGTTCGTCTACAACTAGTTATCGCTTCAGATATAACCATGATCTCAAGAAAGCCATGAAAATCATTGAGTTGTCCAAAATCAGAACCAAACTCCCTATCTCCAATCAGTGCCTGCGATGGGTCTCTCAAATTGACGGGGAATTTAAGCTTTAACGTAACCAACTGGGACATTATTAGCCCAACAACAGCTTATATATCTGACTATCATCTTAATCTCTTTGGTCTAGACTGGTTTGGGCAACTTGATGTCATCTAGATCTGCCCATAAATGCTACCTGCAATCGTGTGGATTCTGCTACATCCACTACTTCATTCGCAGATGATATGATGGTTCAGCGTTTCCCCGAGGTATCCCAAGGTTTTTGTCTATGTAATCACACTAAGGCTACACTGATGCCTAGTGCTAAGCCAGTTTTCCATTCTAAGCGACCAGTTCCACTAGCAGTCTTGCCTATGGTGGATGAAGGACCAAAACGCCTAAAATAAAGAAGCGTTCTGAAACCTGTTTCTTATTCAAAATGGGCCGTACCTATTGTTGTTGTTTTGAAACTGAATGAAACTATTCCGTTTTATACTTACCATTCTATCGGCCTAAATGCCGCATTGGAACCCAATTTTTACCGTCATTAGTTTCTGATAACATCTTCACAATACTAAATGATGGTAAATGCTTTTGAAAGTTTGATTTAGCAGAAGCTTATTTATAATCGAAGCTGTATTAGAGTCACGAGAGCTACTGATTATCAATACCCATTGTGGCCTATCCCGATATACCAGATTTCCACTTAGTGTCAAGACAGTTATCGATATTTTTCAACAAATAATGATATCATGACATCGGACCTCTCTGATACTGCTGCATACCTAGACAACAAAATTGTTGTACTCCGCTCTCATCGTACTTCTTTAGCGTATTCAGGAGTATGGCTTTCGTCTTCGAAATGAGACGTGTACTTTTTTTGTGCCCTCTTTAATTACCTAGGATGTATTTTTGATAAAAATAGCCGTAGTCCGGATCCAGATAAGCTCCGGACAATTGCACAGCCTACGGGCATCATAAAGCTACGATCCTTTGTGAGATTTATCAGCTATTACATTTCGTTTTCCCAAGCATTGAGTAATAAATTAGTTGTTGAAAAAAGACGTTAAGTGGAACTGGAAACGAAATATTAGAAATTTTTCATAAAATTAAAGGATATACTCACTTCTGATATCCTACTTTCACATTACAACTTGAAACTGCCAATCATAATGGCTGCAGGTGGTTCCAATTATGATGTTACTTCCGTCATCTCTCATGTCTTCCCTGACGGTTCAGAAAAACCGTCGCTTATGCTTCTCGAACCCTTACTAGAGCCAGATTGAAAAGCAGTCTTTGTCTATTATTTTCACAGTTAAAAATTCAATAAATTCCTCTTCAATTGACACTTCATTCTACTGACTGATCCTAAAGCACTTCTATCTATCCCCAGATTCAAATAGGGTATTCCAATTTACGCTACAAACCGACTTCAAAGTTGGTCGACCACCCATCTTGACTATGGTTTCGATATAGAACATCGTAACGCAACAAAATTCGGAGATGATATTCTTTCTCGTCTCTTCTACAATCAGACATACGCCAATGAAGAAACAGTCATTACAAACATTATAAGTCAAATTACAGTAAATGATACACAGAGCCTATTATTTGATGCCGTACTCAAATCCCATTAATTGCAAGTGATATATAAAATGGAAGAGCTGAAGATTCAGTGCTGGAGAAGGCCATGACATAAGTACGCACAGGACGGTCAAAATCAAACCAAAGGGTGATTTTCTACAATTTTATGGACGGAGTGATAATCCGTTTGCGGTTACTTCACGCTTAATGTTCGCCGATCGTGTAGTCATTCCCTCAGTGCTCATATTAACTCTATTGCGGCAGTTTCACAGAAGTCGTCCGGGTTTTATCGCATGAACTCTATTGCGAAAACATTTATATACTGAACAAGGATATCGAAGTTGTTGTCAAAAGATGTGTAAATATCAACAGGCGGCTAAAATTCCCCACACCAGGAGCTTAATCCCTGGTCTATAACTGTAGCTCCGTAATTCATAAACACTTAGGTTTTGCCGGACCTGTCAATAATCTCCCATATCTTATAGTGGTAGGTTGGCTCTCAAAATAGCCCGAAGTTATTCCACTAAAGTCCATAAAAACTGCCCTACTGATCGGCAATCTTCGTCATTTATTTTCCACTCACAGACTACCAGAGACCATTTTAATCGGTAAAGGTACCCAGCTCTCTTCCGTCGTTTTCAAGACGTTTGTTGAAGTTATAACATCACCCACATCTACCTACCACCTTATAATTCTCAATCGAATGGTCAAACAGGGCGGGTACTTCTGAAGTCACCAGAGTAGAGGATAATGGAAGAGATTCCCAACGCGTTCTTTTTCATATATCGAATGGCACCGCATCCTGCCTTAAACAACTCGTTGAAACTCTTATGGGGCGAAGACCCAGGCCGATCCACAATAATCTATCTCCAAATGATTCAACCTTCTCTAGTTCATCTTCATACGCCAACCGGCATAGCAGTTCACGTGCGGGATGGCGCCTGGGCAGAAGTTATCGTCAAAGTTCGGAGAGGTAGCATGCTTTATGAAGTGGATATTGATGGTGTGTCACTGGAACCATCTCCGCCTCTCGTACACTAGCAATATCATCAAACCCGGTAATGGGTCTGCTATAGCCAGCAGATGTCTATTAACAACTTGCGATTAGAAATGATTGACTGGCGATAAGATCTCCACTACAATGTCAACAGGCGGTCCCGATATGTGATTGAACATGGATATCAAAAGAGATGTCGATCATCACGCCGAGACACCGACAATGAGACATAACTGACGTCTAACAAAGAAATGCCTTGTATATAAATCTAATTTGCTAATTAATAAATGAAGAGAGGGGTGGCTTATCTGTCACTTCCGAACTGATCTGACGGCATGAGTGACTTGACTTATTCCATCTATTCGATTTATGTGGCCCTGATAGATCTTTCAACGTTATTACAGGGTCCTTAGGATATCATTTTGGTTGTTTTTGACCTTCCCCCACTTGGGAATGCTGATACTCCGAAAATTCAACCCAGCAATCAACAAGACCTTCATTTGGAAAGTTTCAGAAATCCCTTAAAAGATTCATGGTGAACTCAACAATTAAAAGTTATGATGGAAAAATTTCGTCGGAAGTTGGATAAAATGCTATATTTTTATCCAAAAAGAAATTAAAGTGAAAATTTTACAATTAAGAATTTTGCATAATTATTAAAGTACGCTAAAATTGTGGGTCGTTACTGGGCATAAGCTGGAGAAAATATAAAGGTTAGGTTAATCCCGTGTATATCATTCAATCCGGGGAACTATGGCTATTTCTGAGGCTTCTAAAACTATAACAATACCATAAGCCAACATTTACGTGCTTATTAAAATTTTTAATTAAATTTCCACCAATCATATTCTGAAATGTTAGCTTATTTCAGATGTGTATTTATTTATATCCAATAGGAGTTTTGTGGTTACTGGTCCTGTCTGACCGCAAACAGTGATGCGGATCCTTTCGCTTGTGGTCCAGGAGAAGAATGTAGATTAGTGAGTTCTGCTCCCTCTCCCCCGCTTTGTATTACACCGCCCTGCTATGCCCGTGCCCAATGTGTCAACGCATCACTCGTAGATGTCACTCTTCCACCAATGGCACCTCTTGGCCTCCCACCAGCTCTGTCTGGTTGTCGACCAGGATCAGCCAGGCTAACTAATCAATGTGCTAGATTAGCTGTGGTATTGGCACGCTCTCGACTACCTTACGGTATCACTGTGGAAGACTTCTGCAATTCGGTCAAAGCCCTTCCTGCAGTGGAATATGCTAGAACTGGAAGTAGTGAAGGAGGATTGCTGGGAATGAGCTGTGGACTGGCGGCAAGACAACCTGAATATGGATCTGATCTGGCTTTTATTGAGGTACCTGAACAGAAAATAATTATGAAATTTCTAAGAGTGCATATATTGCTGAATTTTACTATTGTAGATCACTCTAACATCCACTGATGAACGAATTCGGAAGGCTGAAGACGGCAAAGAGTTCGTTTTCGTGCAGCGCTTCGCACACAACATCGCAACCGCTATTCGAGAGAACGCCTCCGCGAATGTTACTTCCAATACCAAGAATCCACCTTCAATTGCTCTTATGATGGGAGCCGAATCCCAGGACTACTACTGGAACACTATTCTTCATGGAGTTGCAGAGATTAATGTGGAGACCGTGCTGGTCAAAGATGATGAGATTCGCAAGTTTAGTTTATACTACTTACATTATACTTAAATACGAAGATACTTACTGTCCTTTTTCTTTTATAGCAACCAACCCATTGTTAGTACCATTGGCTTGCTCTCTTGTGGTAGCGGTAGGAGCTCTATTCACCTGCATAATCTGTGTCTGTGCACATCGAAAGCACCAAGAATTGATGGAGAAGTACTCTATTAAACAACCGCCGGTGATAACAGCTATCCCTGCCGATCAGAGCATTACTACACCCACTACCATTACTCATCAATACTACACTCCAGGGATAGTCTATACTACCAGCCCGACAGGGCAACAGCAAATGACTTTAGCACGTGTACAGAATTAACCATTGACTTTATGTACCTTTACGTTTCTTACAAAACCTTCTCCTTTTGTACAGTATGTTGTCTAACTTACATCAAGCGCAATATAATTTACCTAAATATTTTACCTTTTTATTTGGTATTTCATAAACTGCAGATTAAGGTATCAGTAATGATATGCCTAGCTGAGGAATCATCAAACACCCTATATGCATCTTGCTATTAGGCTGACGTTTTCAAGATGCTAGTTCAAATTATGATTTTATTTATTATCTAGGATCCTTTAAAGTAAGAAAGCACTATCTGAACGAATAGCTTCCTTTTCCTAACAATTAGGGAGAATTGTATGGGCGAACTTTATTCTCGCCCTCAAGAACTAGTGTGCCAGTAGAATAATACAATCCCATTTATTAATTTTTTCCCTGCACTTCATAAGGATAAATGAAAACTTCTAAAGTGCAATTCTCGAATCGGCACGTCTTTAAAAACGTAAGATCCCATTTTAATGTAGGAATTGCAAATTACGGATAAACGTACCTTTAGAAACCATTTGGCATAATTTCCAGTGATGGTCGTTTTAACATTATAAAATAATCAGTATAACAATCTCGTCAAACAGAAATTAAAACAAGTGAAGAAAACAAACATCTTTTTATTTCAAAATTGCATACAAAATAGAGGCATGTCTATGGAAAGGAAATTGCGATAAAACTAAATTCACGATCATAGTGAAAGAACAGGCACAATGACTGACATTTCCTCTAGTACAGTGAGCATCTGCTCCAAAACACTGCCGTCTTTGTTGAGCCTGCCTTCGCTTGGCTTGGAATGTGCCCCAGCGCATCCAATTAGAATGAGCTTGTGTTTGGCTCGAGTCAGCGCAACGTTTAATCGCGGACCGTCGTTAAAAAGTGACCAAGAACGCTTCCTGTCAGTGTCCTAAAATACAAAATTTATTTATTACAAAGCAAATTCTTGGCTCCTTCATTTGACTACTCCCTATTATTTAGGCCTTGCCTAAATATAGCAGTTAATGTACTCGTCTAAGAAGCCAAAGACCTCAAGTTTGATAGACAACAGCTCACGTTCAGTGAGGAAACAGTTAATCTCATAGGCCAATAAAGAGGTTTGCAGAAATCGAGCTTTGCAATAGAGGAACACCGTGATGCTACTCCTCTGACCAAGATAAGTGATGGAAAACGCTTTCTTAAACGGGCTTGAGAGTTGAAATATCAGAAACTACTGTTCGAAAGGATGAAATCTAATAAATTAAGGAACTCGGTGCTGTGCTATTTCCTTATTTTATTGAAATTTAGCGAGAAAACATGGGCTTATCATGCTAAAGCTCTCGTTAGCACAACACCAACAGCTATTGAAATCTTTTCATATCCTTCGAATTTTTAAGGATTTTGAAATATTAAGAAGTCAAGGAATCAAGGGATTTTACCAAATGCAAATTATTCCAAGACGAAGTTTGATATTCAGAGATATGACGACCAAGTCACCTGCATCACTTATTTATTTCAACTTGAATACCGATTGTCAAATACTTTTAAAGTGCAAATATGGCAAAACTGAAAAATGGCTCTCACAACAGTACCAATAAACCAATCCTTACCGTATCACTTTGCCGTCCACTGTGCCGTAGACAGTCCACGAAAGACACAATGACCAGAGACTTATCCCGACCCTGGAATTGATCAGCTGTGTTTACTTCCACCACAGTCGAAGAATAGATCAAATTCGTTTCAATACGTTTATCACTACAGAGACGCTCACGAAGAGCGTCGACTTGAATTCGGTAGGGTGCTATCACCCCGATGTCATCGATCGAAATACCTCTCTGAAAAGAAAACGACAAGACGGTAGTGTAAAATTACCGAATGGTCACTGAATGAAAAGATCTTTAGTATTGGAGTTCATCCCGAGTGAACACAAATGAATTCTGTTGCGTTTAAAATGCCCTTGCCAGTTTCATCTATTTGTTCCCGTCTGTTAGAATATGCAATTTAAATCAATTGATCAGCAAGCTCCGAGGATCATGGAAATGGACCCAGCCAGAAACTCGGAAATCAAATCATGAACGTTGAGTTTGAAACATTTGGATATTGCAATGTTAACTATATTTCTTACGAAAAATTGGACAACTGAATAATTCCGAAATTCAAATAAACTAAGACTACAGGTCCTTTGGTTCACGCCTTAGTGAGCTATTTCGCCATCTTCGCACACTCAGATCCTATTCCATGATTAAAACAAAAAAGCTATTGTATCGCTATGGCTACTAATAATAGAAAACTAAGATTAATTGAAAACAGCTCTTTATGCAAATAACTCAAAGTTGTGGCAGATGACATTTTGCAATAAGTTGCCATCTTAGTGATCATCATATTCAAAACACCCAAAGATATTTTGACAAATGAATAATTTGCATTAAATTCACCTAATAAGTAAATTTGATAATTTAACATCTGTAAGTGAAAGTTTGCTAGAACTGATCTCAAAGATATTCCAATTCAATGTATGAAACGATCTCCTCTTTAAGTTAACAATGACATTTAGAGGAATTGTTGCTTTCCCATAGGATGGTTACAAAAGTTTATTAATGTAGTAAGAAATGTCCTTCAAGGACAACGGAAAAACAGTCAATAAAAAATATTGCAAAATAAATCCCTCATTCGAAACCCAAAGAACGTACTTAGCGACAAATGGTCTATTTCTACTGGAAAGTCGATGAATTTAATAAACAGATGCGTGTTAGACGTCATTTTTAGATACGCATAAATATGCAAATTAGTGTCATTTAACATTAATTGACAAGATTCGCTTAGGTAAAATATATTAGCATTAGAGAGCGAAATCTATTTGTCAAACTGATAGCATCGTAAATTCGAAAATTCTAATAGATGAAATCAATGATAGATACAAAGCCAAATATAAATACTGGCTCGTTGTAAAATTGAGTTGAAAATATGACATGCAACTAATAGAGACATGATTATCAACGCACCTTAATGAATGCAGAAACCAATTTGTGTGCAATATTAATCTCAACCGGGTTTGAGTTGACCCCATGCTGCTTACAAATCTGAAAGAAATAAACATAAATCAATATAATTAAAGTTATTGCCATAGTAACATACGGATTGGGTATCGAGAAATATGACAGAATCCTCCATTTTAGGTGAAAGTACTCGATTGAGCCAATCGGTGGTCTAAAAAGCGACAAAACTATATGAAATAATGCATACTTAAATTGGTCTTCCGTAGCGTTTATTTTGCAAGTACCTCTCCAATAAAGTGCTCCAATTTTAGAGTGCGATTGGCCACTTCATCTGAAGCGCACTCCATTGCGTTGTTATAAAACAACGTGTTGGCCAGACGCAAAATGCGCGAATTCATTCGATACTGAGCCTTCAGCTGCACTAAGCAACTGCCCAATGAGTCTGCTTCGTCTGGAACCTGGGTGTTTTCATGACACTGGACAATGCGATACAAATGGGTGAAAAGACTTGTTCCGAATCCTCCGTCCCTAAAAATAGACCATTTACTCTAATCAAATGGTTCCAGTATATCAATAAGTTAGTATAAACAAACCTAGCAACATTTGATTGGACTAATGGAGGAAGTTGGTTATCATCTCCTACAAGAACGAATTGACTAGAGTCAGGCTCTAATTTGAATAGCCCTCCAAGAGCTGTCGGTAGCAGAAGTTGAGTTGCTTCATCCACGACGACAACATCGAATTTCCTTCTCGCCAGAGCTTCATGACCAGCTGCACCCAAGGCCGTACAGCCAATTAACGTCTAATGAAGAAAAACCAATCAGAAGTAGCCAATGCGTGGAAAGGGTAGAGAGTAACTTACCGCTTGTGCCATGACCTCGTCGACATATTTAACCAACCGCGAGCAGAGTGCTGTGGTTTGACTTGGATTTGATCGGCTTACGTTAGAAATTTCCTTTGAAAGAATGGTCTCAAGATTGTGTGGACGGAGAAGATTGTGAATTTTGTCCGGATTTCCCAAACGAATGAATTTGACATTCGAATCCTGGAAGTAAGATATAAAGCTTTAAGAAATAAACATCAATTTCAAATTAAGAATTAATTTTAAAAGACTAAATTTGTTCTACTTCCTCGTTAAAATTTGGCTGATTGTATACTTGAGCCACTATTTCGTTTAGATTAATCAATAGTGTAAGAAAATGCGTATCAGAGACACAGTGGTCAAGAAGAATGCTTGACAAGTCAAGGATAACGAATCAGATGCTCTGTGGTGCATTTTCAGAGATGTGGAGGGCAAATCACACCGGTCAATGGAAGTTTCTCATAAGAGCGGTTCTAGGGTACCTTTCCTCCAATCAAGTTGTGTTATTAAAGTTTCTCTTAGCTGGGATATAATTGCAGAAATTAATAGAAAAGAGGGAATAAATTACTGTTGTAAGTCGGAGAAGAACATTGTCTACAGCGGAGTGAGTATGTGAAATGAGAAGAGTCTGTTTACCCAAGACGGCGAGACAGCGTAGAAGAGCTGCAATTGTCTCCGTTTTCCCTAAAGACAGAGGACAAACGTAACAACCTTAAGATGTATGTGAAATCAATAAGAAAAAGCCAAATTAAGATTATTCTTTTACCCAGACAAATAAATCATCATTCCAACTGAAATCTCATTATAAAATAATTTATTATCTCAGTCCACGATCAAATGTGTGCTCCGTCACGAATCGAGATGATTACTCATTCAATAAACTACATTTTGGAAATAGAGATAGTCCGACTATACATGTTGCTGCGTACTATAATATCAACAAAACATCAAGCGCAGTATAAATACAAGAATAACACACATTCCTTATCTGACAATTATCAGGAACAAAAATAACGAGCTTTTAAGCTCCTTTTCATGAATGGTAAAGAAATATCGGACGCCTCGAATGGGACACTTCCATAGATGGCCGAAGTGAAACGACTATCAAAATTGTATTTTGGCACCTGCTACAGGGTAATTGTCTTGTAAAACTAAAGAAACCACAAAATTCTCCTTTTACAGAAGAAAAAAGATTGAAATATCGTAAAATTATTTTTGATTTATTTTACTTTAGACACCGCCCATGAAGTACACGCCTTTCGGAATGAGAGACATCCGAACGCACAAATCGTATTCTGCATAGTTGGGAAGGTTGAGTTAAATAACGCATGAATGTGAATTCAGTCAAATAAACAATGCCGATGAAACTTTTGATAGAACTATTATGAAGTAGCATTTGAACATGCAAATCGTTCGTGGAAAATAGGATATCTAAACAAGGAGTCGAAAAGGAGCCTAAAATGTAGTTATTATGTCAGGAGTCAAACTTTATATGAATTCTGGAAGTATTGGGTTGTCCACTTTCTCATAATGAGTATAATTGATTTTGTGATAACCAATTTTTACAAGACTCAACCTTCTTAATTTGATCCCTAGCTATCTGAGTGATTTCGTGTCCGCAATATTCAAAGTTTGTAGATCCATTGATTTAATTGAAGGATTGATTGAGATAACTCTTAATTAACTAACTCGAGCATCAAATACTCAAAAGAAACTGCCTAAAAATAAGTTAATTTATTTCGCAACAATATCAGGATTATTACTGAAACTAAGAATTAGCCTTGAGGGACGAAATTCGAAGAATTTCATGTGCCACATGTAAAAATAGAGGTTAAATGTGCTAGTGATGTAACAAGAGTTTGTGTAAGCAGCATGTAAAGTATGGCTGGGGAACCTTCACTATAGATACTCGCCTAGCGAGTTAAATAATTAACCACGTTGTTTAGCACAGAGATAATTAACTTTGCAATAAAATCCTTAACAGTGTTCGAATATAATAATTAAATTGGATAACCGCATACCTGAACCCGGAAAGCCTTCAATTAAAGTGTAGTCCTTCGACATCAAGACGGAAAGAACAGCTCGACGTTGATGGATATTCAACGGCCGAAGAAATCGTCGAACTAAATAAGAAACAATAATTTAATAGACATCATTCCAACGAGGAATATTTTGACCCAAAGACTATTGAAATAGTTACTCGTAACTCATTAAACTCAGCAAATAGTGGGCTTCAACTTTTTTCCTCTCTTTTATGAGATAAAAAGATTTAATTTGAACTCGAGTCTACGCCTTCGTGTTAGACAGAAATTTCGTTTTGGACCCAAGTTGAACTACCCATTGGGATTGAAAGACAGGAGATCTAACCATAATTGTCCAGTTAATTGCAAACAGCCAGCCAGTTAATTGATAAACGGCAGCCAGAATGTCATTGACATGTCTAGACAATAAAATTGGTTCTGAAAGTATCAAGATATGCCATCCTATTGTTAATACTCACATTCTGTCCTGCGAAAATCAAACCTTTATTTACAGATTGTGTATTAATTATAATGTAACATTACTCTAAGTAGACAGGCACAGAAAAAGGTGAATAAGAGATGAAATACGAACTTTACTTTAGCTTGGCAAATATGCTGAAGTACGTTCGTTTAAGTAATAAAATTTCGGATCAAGTGTACGTCATTGAAGCGTTTAAGTATTGATTTAGTACGAAAAAACCTTAAGAGATTATGTAAACCACAGTTTCTTAGTTAAAGTGTAGCAAGTAGACAAGAACCAACTTACTATCAAGAAGAGTGGACTTTTTCAGATTGTGGGTAAATCGGGGACAAGTTTGGTCAATTAACAATTGTCGAAGTCGCGCACTATCAAGAAATTGGAAAATGATTACTATTTCCAATGAAAAAAATTGTTACCTAAAAGGTTGCTTACCAGATCCGAGAATTTTTCATTAGTTCAACAAGATTGGAGAGGTTGATCTGAACAACTTTATCGGAGAAATAGCGGTCCAATCGAAATCGGATAACCCACAGAGGTAAGGGTCTAAATAAATAAAAAACAAAAAAGTAAGTCCTACTATGAACGTGTCTTGGGTAAAGTGATAACATCATAAAACACCTCTGATGGAGAAACTTGCATTCAGTCATTTCTCTGTCAAATAATATTAACGAACTTATCATTTTTGATGTGTAAATGTGCGAGTTAACTTCTACGCAACCGACAGGCAATGTGATTTTTTTCATTACCAGATGAAAGAATACTGAGCTTACCTGTCAGTGGTGATGATGAGAGATCTTGATGACGGAGATATAGTTGAAAGGGTGGCGAGACAAAGGCCGACATGACGTCCGTCATCACTACTGACTATCAGGAAGTCCCCAAGCGATAGGCCTTGGCTGAAGAATAAAAGAATCAATACAATTGCTGCATAGTACTAAGTTATTTTAACTCTGCTTTCAATCCAGAGAATTCGAACTTTTATCGAAATTCTAACACATATTTCCTTCAATAAGCAATGTTTTTTCAGCAAATCAGGCATGAACGTAGCTTTCTGGAAATTCAAGGTGAAGACCCAGAAACGACAGAAGACAACTAATCTCCTGTCGTTATACGGATATGTGTGATAAAGATCGATAAGCACACACATATATACATTACAGTTATATTTGTACTAACTTCCCAGTAGAGGTTATTTATTTGACGGACAGACTAATATAACATTCTCAGCATTATATCCCAAACGACCCAAAAGGAGCTAACAGGTTTAGCATTCATAGTGCTTCGTTGTGATCCTAGCGAATCGTATATTGCTGAGTAATCATGAGCCAATTTTATTAAATTTATCCTTTGCAAGTGACTTGAATGTCGGACTGGTCCACACAGCATTCTCAGCGTCATACTCCAAACATTATCAGATAAATTATCTAGAACGCAGATAAGGCAGACAAATGCTTAGTCATAGTTGCAGTTAATTGCGTGACAATGCTGAGTAACTACGACCGAATTCATGCTGAAATATACCGAGATTCCAAAAGTTAAACTTATTGCTACAGAAGAAAATGATCTAATTAATAAGAACTTCAAGATAAGACGTCTAGTAAATTATAAAAACAAGTTTTAGAATGTTAAAAGTTACCTAAAATCTTAGTTTATCTAAAACCAGAATTATACTGTGGGACCTATTTCGATCCTAAATTAAGCATGCACGTCCAGGTTATTTTTCAAATAAAAAGAGTGAACTACAGTAAATTCCGTCATTCGATAGAAATTATTCATGCGTTGTCACTACATTTAAACCCCAACCGCACAATATCAATAAACACGCCACTCAAGTGACCTTCACTATAACGTAACTACGATTGGCCGGTTTGAAGGGACGCCTAGAAATACGCACATAGGCCAGACCAAGCCAGTAAAGTTTTTATCTTCCGCTACACTGTCTGTCCAAATTAACTTACAAGCTGACAGCGTACAAGAACAAATATAAACTTACGCCGTTATCGGACCACCGTTCCATTTCCTCAGACTAATGGTAAATTCGCGATCATCAACAGATTTTGTTTTATTTTCGACAATCAACCCACGAATACCACCGGAACTATATAAGATCAAAAGGAATATTAGGGAAAAGGGATTCAAATAAAAAATTTATTGGAAGAAATAAAAACTTGCCCTGGTTCATTTGTGGATTCAGCTATTCGCGTGAGGACCTTGTCAACTCGGTTGCTATTTGCGTATTCGAGAAGCTGAAGACGGGTCCAATGAAGGAAGAAGGTCCTATGATCAGTTTTGATGTGTTTTATGCAGTCGTTTAACATTCGATGTAGTTGGGTATCATTTGGAGGTGGGGTACTGAAGTGATGAATCAAGATGAGCAAATATAAAGAACTTAAGATAGTTAAGAATTGTCTCCCTGAGACTGATCAGCAAATCTTCATCAGAATTTTCCATAATCCGCCTAGAATATCAATGAGCATACTCATACCAATTTTTAACCATCCCTTTAAGTTACTCATCCATTGGTCCTAGTCGACTGAGCACTTTCTCACTCATCGATGACTCATTGCCTTTCCCATACCAACTCATTTCCGATTGACTTCTCCTAGTACAAATATTTGCATCCTGTCACCTTCCTATTCTGTTTATAGTAAATTTAGAAGAATAAAATCTTAGCAGGACTTCTTTATCTGTCACTAGTGGCGCCTAAGTTGCAGCTTCCTCGCTAAGAGTATTGATCATTCACATGCCTTTAACACTCACCAAATAGCCATATTGATGGTCTTTTCCTGAAACAGTGGGTCTTAAATCTTGTCTGCTTTATCGTTCATATTTCCTTTTACAATACCCTCAATTGTATGCCCAGATATATGGCAGACCGGTTTCAATGCGTACGTAATGATAACAATGACATGATATATGAAAGGAAGAAAGAGATAGTCATTACAGCACAAATATTGAAGTATGTTACAGACACATTAAGTAATTGCACATGGGAGTGTAAGAGCTTAAGGACCATCTAAATAGGATGAATAACCTATTATGGAGATCCAAATAGACAAATTCTGAAATTGCTTCTCGCCCCTCAGAATTTGTACTGATGAAAAATTACAAATGCCAATTGGGAGAATTGCCGTTATACCACATTCCTCAGTTTTTTCAGTGGGGATGAAGAGCAAACAAAATGGGAATAAAACACATAAATTACTTGAACAAATTCAGAATATATAACAAGAGCGTGTACACAAATTAGTTTATTGATTGCTTTCTGTTATATTTCACAGCACACATTAAAAAGTTAGGTAATGAAAATCACAAAAAAACAACGTCGACTATCCCTATTAGAGTACATTTAATCGCACTCATACAGCAATGATTAGATGGTTTATGGCCTCACAAATTGCAGTGACTTGAATGACCTTATATGACTTCTCTAGGATTTCCGATCAAGTGAGTCGAGCCACAGTATCTCTCATATATCTGACCCTATTCACTTGAATATCCCAATTTTTTCCTCACGGCAATGTCCATCCAGATTGTTATTTGACCCCCGTATCTTACACCTTGGTAAGTAACTCTCATTTTAATACCACTTACTCCCCTTACCAACCAGACTTAATTCATGCAGTCGGTCATTCCGCTCACCGGGTGTGTACTCAGGAGCTTCAAATCCGTGGCCTTTGATTTCACAAACGATTACATTAGCCGTTGTGCTACCGACACCAGTATTAGGGCAAAATAACCAAATGCTCTGTAACTATGATGTTCTATAATCTATAAACTTGCAGATTTGAAAATACACAAATTCTCCTTCTTTTCGATTTTTTTCTTTAAAGGGTGTAGTTAGGAAAGTACACATGTTAACCCTCTTCCATAAAAAGTGGCATGCAGCGCAATTTCTATTCAATAACCTCAAAACTAAGCTCCAACAAGCACTAACAGAAGTGACTGGTTTTCTCCAAAAAAAGTTCAAAGAGCAAAGAAATTTCCAAGAGAAACCTTGATTTACTAGAATCACAGTATTCACATTTCGTTCTCCTTTTCTTCTGTTGAATGAGTGTTTAAAACTACACTTCTCCCAATTCAACAGATAAGTTTTTATAGAGACTATAATCGATTGTTGCAACGTAGAATATAAAATCATTTAAGCTAAGGCTGTTTAACATTATAAATAAATTCATCTCCTCTCTTGCCAGATCTTCAACATCATATCAAAATAAAATTGAGCATTAATTTTTTTAAATAAGGAAAAAATATCAAATAATACAATGAATGACTATGGAATTCGAAATCAATTAATGAATTAATTATGATTTCCAACGCATATTTGGAAATAATATGTCCATATAGTTCTTTAACGCTGGTGATTTAAAGCACATTTATTCAACAACAACAAAGACAGGTAAAAAAAGCATCGTTGGACAGCCATATGCACACGATGTCATGACAACCAAAGGATGCGAAAACACATGATCTTAGATCAAAATAGCGAACATATCAAATAGGCAAAGATTTACAATCGAAATAATTGAGAAAATTCTGCCAAAACATACATAAATTAATTATTTCATCTCTACTACGTCAAAACTCCAAACTACAAAATATCATGTAAGATTATTTTGCCTTCTCAATCATTGAGAGAAAAAATGAATTGAATTAAATTAATCGACCCCTCTCGACTAAAACCGATCAATAAGCTCTGAATATCATGGACACGAAGTTGATCATTATCCAAGAGACGAATCGTGAAATTTGCATTTTGAAAGGTGAAATTCCCATTTATTAAAATATTGTATCACTCGAATACAAAAATCGAATGAAATAAGACTCCTTGATATCTTTAAATTGCTCCCACAACCCCTTTATCACTTCTTGGATTCTTCATTTTATTTCATTTGCTTCCCACAATTAAATATGTACATGTTTTTGTATTACTGTGAGTAATGAACATACAAACGTATCTAGAATAAAGAATCAGAAAATCTGAAGTATCCATAATAATTTTGACAGCTGTCTACTACTCTTCACTACATGTGTTTCAGATTTTATCAGATTTAAATGTCCGAAAACTAGGCGACTTCCAGTTTTTATTTTTGAATCTAATTGTATCAGTAATTTAATTTAAATCAGCGGCGATTCATGCAATTAGATTAAAACTAAAACGGAATAGCAAAGTGCTAACGGCGATCGAAAAATACCTCTGAGTACCATACATTACACTCTCCCTCTTTCAAAATTCTATTTAATAAAAACCTTTTCTTTATCCACGAAAAGTTGCTTACCAGTACCATCAATGTTAATAAATAGATTTTTAATTTTTAAGTGTAGGAACTGAAATCAATTAACAGTTCAACGAATGACATAGAGGAGAGCAACATCAAGGTATTAAAGAGTCCTGGATTTTGGCTGTACAATATTTACAATTAAATAGGTAGCTCGCATTTCAAAATTCAAATATCATGATTCGTCCTCTGGAATGTAGTAAATGCTCGTTTACGATGTCCAGTGGTTATTGAACGGTTGTTTAATCACAATGGTCAGTCTCTCCAAAACAAACCATTTTGTCTTCTCATGGTTGAGGAGGCAAAATGATCTTAAATAATATTCAGTAGCTTACAGTCCAAACATAGCAGGGATTAGATAGCTAAAAATTATTAGTTGTCCACAAATTTTTCCCTAAAAATCATTCAAACAACTGAAATTTCCTAGCTGGTCCTTTTTCCTTTCTTCACCTCTATAATCAATAATTTAATTTTTAAGATTTCAACTTTGTAGGGGTCGAAATACATATGTGTACTTCTGCTGTGGTACTAGCATAACAAAAGGTAAATTTTAGTAATCTATTTTGTTTCGAGTGGAATTATTTAATCACTTAATGTGACCACTATGGATTAATTGCGATTGTTAAAAAAATCGCACTACTGTAAAGAATGTAAAACGAAGGCTAGGAGATTAAGAACCTGAAGATAGGGAATATGAATACGTTCATCAGAACACACTTCAGTTTTGATGTATTGGAACTCATGCTGAGACAATGTTGCTCACCTCGGAGGAGGGAGATTTGTTTCTAAACTTCATTTTGTTAAAAATACAAAAAAAAGGGATTACATAAAAGTGAATCAATGCACAAATATTGCTTAGTACGAACATATACAGAGCCAGTTCAGTCATGCAAGTGATTTCATAATTGCAGATATTTTTTATATATTAACAACACAATGGATGCAAAATCGAAGGTGCTTCAAATAAGACAATTAGTCAGCTGTTCTTACCTTTCTCCACGAAACAGTCCACACGTGAGAAGATATGGACACCAGGAGCACATGCGTTCTCTGTCCAACGGGGATGGCAATTGCGGGGTCCATTTAGCATCCCCTTTCCGAACTTCAGAAGTTAAACTATCCAATGAAAGCAGGCTCTTCAAACAGGCTGCAAGACGGTTCCTTGTTTGAATCAAACCGCGAAAACTGCCTGCTTGAGGTTTGATCAAGCCCGAATGACCAGTCTGACATTGACTGGGTTGACGCAGGTAGACCAACCATCCTTGTTTGGCAACACCTTGAAGGCGGTCTGAATGGCGATCGGAAAGCATTAGAAGATAGAGAAGTACCTTAATGGTGAAAAAATGGAAAATTAAAAAAAATATTAATATTAATATTTCAAAATTCGTCCAGCTTACGATCTGATGTAAAATATTCAAGCAACTCAGTGATGTTCAGCTAGATATAAAAAAATTGGCGGCACTCATTCGTACACCGAACTTACAGATGTACTTGGCGTATCGAGCATGACTCAATTCAAAAATCAGGATGTGTGGTATAATTTAATCGTATCCTTTTGGTTGGGGTACTCTCTTTTGCAGCCCACATGATAACACAGCCACACAAGTCATCTTTAAGGTCCAACTTAAGGTATAATATATCATAGACAACCCACGAGGAGGGCTTTAATTGCCCACAAGATAGACTTTGAATATCATGTTTGGCGAGCAGAAGCATTTACTTACATCATGAAGAGTTTGGAAACTATATGTGTCCTCTGAGAGACTAATAGACCATGCCACAACGTCAGGAGTTAAATAAAGATTCGAGAATAGATAACTGTTAATACTTCTACAATGACAAGTGTATCAATATTCCAGGAGGGGAGAATATCAGTGTCTACTAATTTGTGTACTTAATCATATCATTTCCCATACACTAACGATTATTTGGTTGCTCATGCACGAAATATCCTTCACTATCTCACTCTCAGAGATATTTCAGACTCCTTGTGTAATTAATGGTTTAAGTAATTTTTCATAATAAAGACTGATCAGTCGAGACGCATTCTCCTGGTTTCTATTACCTACAAAGTAATAAAATCACGAATAAGAGAAGAGATAGACAACAAAAACAAACTAACCTGGCCCTGATGCTCGAACGAGAAGGAAGGTTTTCCAGTCTTCAATTCCAAAGGAATTATGCTGTAATCCGATTCCTTTCCATTTTGACACATGATAGTCATATCAATTTTTCCTTTGACTCCGATTCTATAAAAAAAGAAGAAAAAAACGCTTTGATTATTGTAGGTATATTATCAGAAATGTAAGAAACTAGAGATTCCGCATGCCAAATCCAAATGTATTACACAAAATGTTGTACTTATTTAAACAAAAGTAAACCTACTTCGTACACCAGATGTTTTCTTCGATGTCCAGGACTTCTTTGATTATTGGAATATTCGAAGGTGCAGTGCTGAAATTTATATTAACATAAGGATAAAATACTCATATGCCCATCAGAGGTAATATATCGATATATCGTATATGAGTATTTAGTATAACACTACATAGTCATTGACGTAACCTAGGCCCTCGCTGTGACATACCTAGGCACTCGCCGGGGCAATATCCGGCTACAGTTGCCCAAACCCGGTAGAAAGAAGGCCGAAGTCTATTAATTCAAACGATGGCTTGATTAGTAAGAGAGAATAACCGCTTATTTACAGCTGACGGATATATGGACGGATTAGCTATCCGATTAGTCGGTAACGCAACAGTGACGGTTGATAATTTGTGACTTAGGTTCGAGATCACATTAAAAAAACATTATTAAAATCCTAATTGAAAAAATTTCAAGGATCTCTTCAAAGCAATTAAAAAAATACTAAGGTACCAACAGGGTTAATGAAAGATTCGAGAAGAGAATGGCTACAGATGTCCTAACTCGAGGTACATCGTGAGGCATTTTATGCCGTGGGTCTGAGAGATCATATCTACCAACCCATATGGGTCGTAAAATTTTAATGTATTATATATATTCTGCCAAGTTAGCGGGTTGCTATAAATAACTACATTGATTTGCATTTATCTAGTATGCAGCAAAATGATAGTACACATTCTTAACGAAAAGAACTAGTGTTTAAAGCGACCACAAGAATAATGCATAGCAAAAGCCTTCCATCGGAGTTTGGCTAATTGGGTGACCAAGACTGTCCGGGTGACGAAGGCGTGTACAGAAAAGAGAATGACTAACCTTACAATTTTTTGACTGATTAACAGTGGATGCGACCACAAGCGAGAACTCTAACACTGATCAATAGTGTGTACCAAGACGTTCTTTCAGATTTAATAGTAATTGTAATTATTAACCCATAATCGGTAAATAAGAAAGGGGAAATCAATACATTGCTGGTAAATATTAACGACAGGAAACATACCTGGAGTTCAGATGGCAATGTTCCTTAACTAGCTGATCAATCTTTGGCAGAAAGACCTCTAAAGCACTACAGAATTCCTTAGTAGAATCACCAAGTCCATATCTAGAAGCCAAAAAACATATTAAACACAGCTCTTGATTGTCCTATAAAGTGTCGTATTAACTATTTAGTGATTAGTTAATAGTTAATGAATTGGGGTAGCAGTGAACGCGGGGAATATTCTGTACAATCTTATGCTAGAAGAAATAATTATTATTCTCCCCAGTTCCCAATATTTCTTTCTCAAATAAAAATGCAATTTCCTTCTTATTTCCCCACTGATAAAAGGCACCTTGTAATTATGCCTATTTGTTTAATCTGATACCGACCGAGATTGAGTTTCGTAGATATACGTGTCTTGCGTTCTGAAATGGGTTATTGACTTCTGTGTTAAGTTGTTATATTACCAAGTTTTCTAGATTGTTGCCTCAGCGAGATTACTACCGGAACTTCTAGTTTGTTACGCTATAACATCTTGTATGTAAAATTTTGGTCAATTAGGCCAATTCTGACTGTTACTCAGAGATATTAATTCGCTTCAAAGGAACTAGAATTCCATTTTTATTTCATAATATTGGTTAAATAAACTGAATGAAACAGTTCCCCTGATCCAAGTGTCTACAACTTCGATTGTCTTCCGTTTGTTTACATTGAAATGCAGCCGAATTCGCTTGTTGCCTGATCATTTATGAAATTGCGAATCAGTAACGGATATAAATAAACTTAGAGGGTTTTAATTTCTACAGAATCTAACAGATCTGGTGAGTTCTGATATACTAAAAACCTCTTAGCTCCTGACTATCAGTGATAGGGACAATTGATTCAAGATGATACAGTCAACCACTCAATTCATCCCGATGGTGAATAAGCACAGCACTCGCAGACATGAATACATTCGAGAATCTAGATACATTTACAATTTGAAACATTGGGGCATGATGTAGTAAGGTAAAAGTGGAATTAATAAGACTCCTGAAACACAGATGCAGTTCTCTTTCCTAGCCCCCTTATTGGACGATTATAACGTTCACTGCATTTAAATGTTTTAAAAATCGTAAAATTTGTTTGCCTCGGAGTGGGAAAATGACTGTAATTTTCCAGCAGCAAGGCGAAAAAATTGGGAGTGAATCACAACTTTTATTATTGGAGGGTATTTACAAAATTTTGATAATAAAATAATATGATTGTTTTTTAGGTTGATTTAATAAATCGCAAATGAAACAATATCGCATAAGAGCAAGGAGCGTAATTTGGCGTGTTTAACCTTACTTCGCACGGCTTCAGGTCGTGCCACAAACATATTACCTGGAGAAGTTCAAGTAAGCAATTTTTATGACATTTTATTGGATTACTAAATGATTTCGTAATAAGCAAGAAAAACCATTTATCAGTCATTGCAATGTCAAATTTATTACTCACAGTTGAAGTATGATTGAGGATTTGATAATACAACTGAAGAGAACTTCTCTTGTAGGTGTTGATTTTCCCAACATCCGCCTTTTGACGGCCTGAAAAGTAAATCAACAGATGGTGGAACTTCAGAGGCGCTAAAATTTCAAACCACTTAACAAGAAACCTGAATAAAACACCAAAAACTCAGACTTCATCATTAAATTTAACTTTTTTAAACCTAATCTCGGTTAGAATAGATTTTTAAATTTAATATCAGGAATTTTGTGACAAATGAATTCTGATTTCCTACAGATTCATAATAATTAATTGCAAATACAAGCCTCGGAATGGATATTAATAAAATAATAACCAAGTATAATGTTTGAAGGTATTCATCAATACTCACCTTAGACAGAAAAAAATCACTCTAAAAGAGAAACTTCCTATTAACCTGTATTAGCTTAATGTAATAAAGACTAACCATTATCAACACACCTTCTAATCACAGTGGCCAACGTGCACGTCGGCCAAGTCAGAGGCCATGAAATCGATACTCAATAGGACACACCCAGAGACGCGTATAGCCAACCGCACTGGTAAATTCTGGCCAATAAGGAAGATGTTAAAATGCGAGTTTCTCATCCGAGTTGCTTCAATTTACTTTCCCTTCACCTAAGTGAAGTGTTGCAAACACTTCCCCTAGCGAATTTGGCTTGTAATTCTGACCAGTGTGATCTTGATTTCGTAATCTCTAATTTGACACAATATTATGAACCAATTTTATCAAAAAAACAGTGATCTGCTTTTGTCCAACATCACGATGAAAAGCTACCCAATGATTTCAATAGTCGAACCTACTAAACCCTAACTGTTAGACAAAAACGATAGGAAGAAAACTTAACAAACTAAGCCATTCCATGTAACACGATGCCAAGAGAACCATTCGTAGAGCTATTTGGTTTAAGCCAGTTGTGATTTATATCTATTAGCAGCTGCGGACATATGAGGACAAATAAAGAAAAATTAAAAAACTAGCCAGTTAGTTAGCCATATTTAAACATAATCCGAATTATATCCGTCCATATAGAATTTCTGAAATCCTGGCGTTTTCGACAAGAAATGTCTGAAATATAACTAAGATTTTAGGCTAGAAGATTCCTTGCAATTGATAACGATAGAAAAAGGCTCTAAAACATCTGACTTTTGAAGCTATGAGCCACCTTGACCAAATCGCTTATTTGAAAGGAGCAGTGAAAGATAAGTTTAGTCGAAATAATTATAATAACTCCCGAGCCCATTTAGAAAAGCGTTTTCAAACATTCTTTTTTTGGATAGAGAGGTAGTATTAAAGAAAAGGAATCTTCTGACAGTAGCATACCTCCTGAAAGATCTCATGAACCACACTGCCAACAAGCATCACATTCACTGCCGACTTCGGTGTTCCAGGCGCAGAAGAAACAGTTGCAGTATCTGAAGAATCTGTTGCTATCGTCTCCACAACCTCATTCTCAGCCCAGAGGTGCTGAAGAACAGCTCGTCGTGAGCAGCCACCAGCTGCAGCACTTGCCACAGTTGTTGCTGAGATGAGCACCTCGGGTTGTAAGACAAGAAGACGAGGTGTAGAACTGAGGGAAGATAGTGTTCCTTCAGACTGGACATGATCTTCGTCTGAAAGGTGGAAGACTGGTGGTGGGGAATCGGAGGACTGAAGATCAGTGGGAGATGGAACAAGGTGGATAATGTCTCCCAACCGAACCGGAGTATCAATCCTATGTGAAAGAAAGGTGTATTATAGCTGAAATCCGAATATCATGATTCTGTTTTCTCAGATCATAAGATTCAATATTAAATAAATTCGAACTAGGACAGTTATACAAAATGCTGCTAATTGTATACAAATGCTCGCTTCTTTAGTAAAGAGAAGAGGTCACTGTATTTCAAACATGGCAAAAATTCAAACTATCATGAATTACTGTATGCACTCTCAACACCCTACCGGATAGATTAGCAGCATCATCAGGCCTCTATATGGGGAAATTCGAATTGCGCCACTTCATTTAATAGTCAGAATTAATAAGTGGAGTTGGGTATGCACTAATAGGCATCGAACCCTTGACCTCTGATTTCTCTAACCTGCATATTAACTGCTACGAGATCGACGCACATCGATAGCCACAGCAAATTACTTCCCAGTTAATGAGAAACAAAACAATAGTTATCATTTCTGAAAACATTTTAGACTTCAATAGCGCCAAGCAGCGTAAGAAATAAACACATTTGCAAGTCAGAAATAGAACTACGTTAACATAACCAATTCCCTTCAGATTGACAATATGTAGAGAAACGCCTAGACTTAAAAATAGGCGAACAGAAACGATTTTCAAGTCTGTTGATGGTAAGCATTCTTCAACGCTCACCTTGAGCTGAGAAGTAGCATCCTGGGGTCTTGGATGAGAAATTCGCATGCATTAATTCCTCTACTAATTAGTTGTAATCACTGCAATGTATATATAGATAAAAAGTTCCCCTAAGAAGGACTAATATGGCATTAAAACCACGAAGGGCTGCTATTCATCAGTGAAAACTCTGGTTCTAGCGACCCGTCCAGACCCTAAGGAAGGAGGCAGATTACCTGCAACTCAACGATGATCTTTTTGATCTTTGATAAGGAGATAACAACTACTTATTTACAGCTTTAGACTATGAAATTGATTGGATGCTTGGTTATTCAGTGGCGAGATTTCGTTCCAAGGAATGAAAATTCAACAATCAATAATTGAGTGTAAGAAAGATGAAGTCTGGGAGCTTCGTTCAAGTGTAGCAACAACATTTGATTTTTAACTCATCGGCACAAATATGGATATCTCAAATTCTTAAAAACAATCTCTAAGGTCTTACCAAGTTCCAGAGAGACCTATGGTAATCGGTTCTTCAGTACCCAAATGAACAGCCGAAACGGTCACTGAATGCCTAAAAAAGATTTTTACTAGAAGGACAGTTATTAAAAGCATAACTGAAAGTAAAAAACGCACCCTTTTGAGGATATGTCAGTAATTCGACAGCGATACCACAGTCGTTGTACTTTCTCTTGAATTTTATCACTGTCGTTCGTTTCCAAATTCAAGTTCCTATTTGGTAAAAAAAAGATGTTTGAAAGATAACAAACTCCCTTCTTCTTACAATATCTAAGGTTTAATGGACATACTCTTCAAATTCCCGGGACCAATCATCATCCAATGCATTGATAAAAGAGTCCCCGAGAATGGTACTTTCTCTAAAGTTCTCATCAAATTTCAGTTCCTTTTTTGAGTTTATCATTTCGGGAGATTCCTGCTCCTTATTAATCTCATTTAGCACATTATTCAAGTGCCGTTCCTCTGGACTGTCAAGAGTAATCGTTCGTCTCACTTTAACTGTTCTTGGTTGTGGTGGTGGAGATTTGACATCTTCAAGAATCACACTATCTTCAATTACGGATTCTTCTTGCAGCACAATAGGTCGTTTTACTGGGGCCTGAGGTTTAGTCGGAGGATTTTTACCCATGGCCAATCGAACCATTCTCCGTGCCCTTTCACTCGCAAATGTGTTTGAAATTGAGGGAGTGGGATTCTGATTGATTGGGGCATAGTTGAGACCATCATAATCTCCCATACGAGAAATAGGGTCGACACGACCTTCTAGAGCCCGTTTCTCCAAAGCATGGGCGTGGCGTTGAGTTACGAAACTAGATCGTCGGGGCTTGTGGTAAGAGTGACTGGTTGAAGCAGTGGAAAGTGCTGGTGGAGGTGGAGCTTGAATAAGATCACCAGTGGAGGATCGAAATACCCGAGGGATCCCCATCTTGACCTCTGGGGTTTCCGGAATTATTGTTGTGCTGCCTTGAGAGTAGTGTAAGAAAAGAAAAGATTATATACTGAAAAAAGCGAAAGAAGAAATGCCTCAATTAGAAGGTACTACGAACAGACTCAAGCTCGTTTTAAATATAGGCTTAGGAGAAATACGCAGTCCAGCTTTCAGAAAGTGAAATATACTGTTGGACGGTTACGAAAATCCAAATCTTTAAAACGAATACATTTCCAAATTACAAATAAAAGGTAAAAAGAACATGCGAAAGGAAAACTTCGACAGAACCAGTTGACCTTGGCTAGAATAACCACGAAGATATTTGTGAAGAAACGAAACTGATGTAAAATATAAAGAGAAATGGATTAAGTACATATTTTACATACCTCAATGCGATGATAACAACTGATACTACTTAACTGAATAAAGATAATTGTGATCAACAGCAATCGGGTTCTCGGTTATCTAGTCACATGATACACTTCCTAACAGACGGTGGCTTGAGTATGATTGACTTCCTCTCGCAGCCAGGTTTATTTCATTCGTCTACCAAACAATCGTAATTGACTAAATATACTAAGATGTGATCCAGTCAAGACGTGCTTTTTGGGAGTCCTCTAATACGTAACAGTATTCTAAGGGAATGATCAGTTCCACACGTTAATTCTTGATCGACCAACAAAATTTGAACTCAAATCTTACGCCGCTCAACTTGCACTCTAATTTGAAATCTTATCGTATAACTACCGTGGATAATAAAAGTGAATGAAAGAATAAAGCGACAGAAATTAATGTACTAATAGACGTTTGCAACGCAGACTTCATAAAATCGGTATCATTTACCTTTTCTGCCGGCACATAAGCTGTTAGGCATCAGTTACTACCCTTAGGAGAATCGATTGAACGAATCAGCTTTTAGTTAAAGGATTGTGTTGTTTAAGTAGGTAAATTCTCTAAAAAACTCAAATTTATCATGCGCACTATTCATTTCACTTTGTATTAACATAGAGATCAAACTAAGTCTTTTCTAGTATCTAGCTTAAAGATTTAGAACGCCTAGATAGCAAAAAAGAATTAATGCCTACCTGTCTCGAGCTGTTTATTCTTCGATGAAGTATTCTGCACTGGTGGATTTGAATCGAATGATGATGTGGTCTACAAATAACAGAAAAATAAATGACTTAAATCACAGTCACTTAAAGCCTTTTTACAGAATTTACTAACCGATTTTACAAATGCCATCAGTGAAACTTGTTTCATAGAATCGACTGAAATATGGAAAAATGAAGATTGTCAGAAGATAAACAGAATCGGGTTATTTATTTCAGGCCATAGAGAGATACTAACTTTTGGTCACTTTCGATACCGCAGTCTTCCTATTCTGAGGCATTGCTGACAATATAAAAGGAATTGAGAAAAAGTAAGGTGTCAGTATTGGGACCATTGGTGTATTACGAGAACAGAGCACTACAGATGCAAACACAAATTTGGGAATTGAGCATAACAACTACTGAAGGAAGTGAGAAATGAAACGGAACTATTTAGGTCTCGAGAGTCAGTAAATCAATGTAGCTCGGATTGCGCCGATGGCGCAGCGGTTAATGTGCTCGCCTGAGATAACGGGTTCAATGCCAATTGGTGCCCATTCAGTGAGCGAAATGGCTAACCACACTGTTTAAGTCCGGATAATAAAGATGGCAGAATTCGAATTTTGTCTCCAGGACGGTCCTATGGCGCCATCCATATGTGAAAGATAAGTGATGAAAAACGCTATCGTAATGGGGATTGGAAGTTATTGTTCGAGTCCTTAGGAAATTCAGAGCTCAAGATATGAGAACGTTCCGTAAAGTTTGAGGTTAGCTTAGAAAGCGACTGCATGACAATTGTACATGAGAAGTAATGTCTGACTTTATATCTAAATGAGTAATTTTGGAAAGTGTTAATCCAGGCGGCGGATACCCGTTAAGGAACTCGAGCCAATTAAGCCTGCATCAATCTCTAAATCTAAAACGCCGCTCAAATAAAAACGATAGATATTTATATTTCTCAAATTCTTTATGAAACCTATTCAAAATACTTGATTCTGGAAAAAGGAGGGTATCCTGAACCCACTCTCATGAAAAACTCGTTTTCTATCACCCCTCTTGTTGGCTAGAATTACTCAGTGCGATTGGTCATCTGCGTAAGTGGATGAGCAGGTGAGCATCAATCTCATGAGTTTAGACTTGACAGACGTTTTCTTCATCTCTATTCGTAGCTAATTATACGAAATACAAATAGAATAATAGCGTTAATGATATCTCTAGCGTCAGTATAACAAGCACATGTTGCGAAATCGTGATATAAAAAGATTGAAGGGTATTTTCTCTACCCTGCATACTCTCAGATGATCTACAAAAATAACCCCTAATGCTTTTGTTGAGATTTTAAGACCACCATCCATACTTTTGGTATGAAAATTTTCAAATCCTTTAACGCGTCATCACAGAAGGTCGAAATAATGGAAAAACATCTATGATAACACTGAGCTAACTAAAAGAACCCACAAAATAACAGAAAGCTACCCGACCAATTGGTCGGGGTTTGGTTATAGTCTTATCGTTTTAACAATAGAATAGGCCTAATTTATCAGCAGACTATACTATTCGGAAAATAGTTGTTCGGGTGTAAAGACACTAATGGGTCAAGGTAGAAGCATATGCTCAGACTAATACAAGGATTTTCAAAAACTATTACGCAGGACTAGAAGCGTTAGGTTCCATGATAGAGTCCCGGGCGATTTAAGAAACTGTATGCGAACGCTTACTTATACATTTAATTTTGAATAAAACCTCATGCTAAGTATATACTTCCTCTTAAACTAGGGAGCAACTTTTCAACTGCCAAATTACAATTTTCGGTGTTACAAAAGCATCCTATCCCTTTGTCACACCAGAAGGCACGGATTAGACACCTACCAGCACGAGTTATAAAGATACTGGTCTACATGTGTGTGGCTAATTGCAAATTTCCAAAATCTCAAATTTGTCGTTAATACAAGTGCTGACGATTATGGCAAAGCCCACTGAAAGAACTCTCATTTTGAGCGATCCCTAAATCTATCGAAATCCCAGACACTCAACAGTTGCTACACTACCAGTAAAAAGTTGTCATTTAGTAAGACTAAGGTAAATTCTATCTAATTACCTTTATAAAACACTTATTTTGACAAAAGGATGCAATAAGTAGCCCAGAACACTGATCGGCCAAGTTAAGAAAGCAACACCAACACGAATAGAAGGAAAGCAACACTCGTTAAAAAATTCTATCATATTGAATCAAAAGAAATTTATTTGGTTTCCTTTTTAAATACATTTAAACAATGGAGATACGAAGCATGCTGATGAGGGAGAGGTAAAAGTGAAAGACAGTTCAAATGCATCAGAGGGGAAGAAAGTAGACGAGGAGTGAAGGGTCATCTACAGTTTGGGAGACTCCTGGGGAACACTGATGAATTCCGGTCGGACAAAAACGAACCCGCCATCGTCACCTTCACTATCACTTCCACCACCTCGTCGCCGCCGTTGACCACGAAATTCGACGTCTTCCGAGGCATCGACAAAGTTGTCACCGCTTCCTAAACTTCCCTCTTCATCATTGTCCCATGGAGTGTCAGGAGCGAGACGATCAGAGGGGTAGGGAGATCGTCGATTTCGACGATCTGATACCGCTTCGTCGCCACTGTCTCCGTCACCGATTAGGGGTTGAGATTCGATATCATTGGTACCAGTGTGAATTCGACTGGTTACTAGGCTGCTGCTGCCTACGGAACCCCTTTGACCCCAGAAAGAGGCTCTGGAGCGGGCGAGACCTGGTACGACATCGGCACGAGGGATGGGGCGGAAAATCCTACTGTCGGAACCGATGAAACCCACGGTTGTACCTATCAAGAGGAAGAAGAAATATTACTAAGGCCATAAATTATCAATAAATTTATCAAGATGTAATACAACAGACATTCGGAGATTGTGAAAAAGTAGATTCATCGGTGTATTTTGGTGAGTTAAATGATTAACCTTGCTAACAAATACTGGCAAAAGTGAGTTGTTCTACTAAAATGGCTTCAATACAATAAGTACACTCGTGAATATAGTAAGCAAGCCAAAATCTCATCTTAAAGCATAATGAAGATTTCATATAGTGAAGTGTTGAAGCGCAAGATGTTAGTTTACCAAAAATCAGGAGAAAAATTCGTACGAGTAATTAGGTATCTAGGAGAACTAGAAATGACCAAGGTAAGTCAATCAATTCGCCATGGAAGTCTTTGGTTTAATCAGTAGGTCACGGCTGAAATAAATACATCCCCGTTTCTAAAAGCGTAAAACCCACCTATGGGGAATTCAAGTAAAATAACAGTGAAATACAAGGCTGCCAATTGTACTTAAATGTTGGTGGAAAAAAAGACGTAACGATCAACAAAGACTTCAAGTGACCCATTTTCAGACACATAAATAACAGGGTAATTAAGATTCCGCATATCAAAATACCATCCTCAATGTTAACATTAGATTCGACACGAATCTCTTCTACGCTGAGTAATTAAGAAGCAAAATTGTCTATTTCTTCTATTATTTCCCTATAGCTATGCATCCGCTGGCCCGATTAGAATAATCCATACTAAATTCGTCTCCAGTATAGTTAAAACTGATAAAACACCATTTGAAGTCCCCCAAAGAAACGCCATCACTCGAGCCTAAAGAGTGAATACACTAAGATTTTTAATATAGTAGCATTCGCTAAAAACATCTAGTGTCTTAAACTGACGTACTTATTCACACTAACCTGAAATATAAAGTTGGGAGAAAAATAATACATTTTTACTCTTTTTAACTGACGATATTTTAAATACGCCTATAGGAGATTTCATAAACCTGTGCAGTTTGTGAAATACGCCATTTCGGAAATAAATATGAACAACAAACTTTTCCAGTAGGAGGGTTCAAAGCACCCATTAAAGGACCTTCAAACTCGCATATCGTGAACATAATCTTACCCAAGGAACCTGAGTCAAATTGCACAAATAACCACACACCTTGTAAGAATAAGGAAAATTCATAGGTTTTAGAATTCAAATAAAATAAGCCTCTTGATGTTCTGACTTCATGAGCTACTCCTTCTCGATACCTCTGTTTTACACCTTATTGGTCTTTTTAATTTGCCTTTATATAGATGCCACTCTATGGTTAAAATTTGTAAGATTTTGGCACTACTATGCGAAACAAAAACAAAATGATTGAAAAATACATAACCAAATTTGAACATATATTCCTAGATATATTTTTCAATTTCCAAATTGTGTAAAAAGATCGAAACCTGAGTGCTTTAAATCTGAAGTCTACACTCGAAAGATTAAAAAAGGGGCAAAGAAACTCATTACGTTAGAAATGGGACAGAATGATCTCAACTTTTAGAAATTACCTTCGAGATACTATCAGAAAGCAAACATTCGTTGCTATTTTAGAGTGAATGAAGTAATTTCAAGACGTGGCAAACTCAGTCTATAAAATCCAGATGAAGTTATAAAAGATGACACCTCAAGTTATTGTCTACACCACTAAACAATAAAATTATTCATTAACGTATTGCCATTTATTCCATTTCTATAAGTGATTTTGCATATCAAGAATGACCATATTGTAACATGAAATACGATTAATCCAAATGATCGACAGACTAGACAAACACGATTAAAATTAGTGAGAATCGAGGTACTTACCGACATGTCGAACGTGTTGGACAACATCGCGTTTAACGTCGGAGACATCCAGCATAGACCACCAGGAGTAACAGCAAGACGTCCTTGGAGCACTGGCGTCTTGATAGGGGGCCGCCGTGAAGGCGAAATGGTGACCCACTGCGGCTATAAACATCTCTATACACACCGCAAAGTTCTATAAGGAACAAAGATAACTTGTAAGAATGCTCAATAATAAAGTAAATAGGATACAAAATTAAACCGTAAATAAGTAAATGATAGGAGACAAAGTGATGTTAATTATGAGTGGGGAAACCAGAGATGAACTACACATCTCTATTTGGAAACCCAGGCTTTCATGAAGATTTGAAAATGGGTACGTATGGGGATGAATTTCACCCTATGCTTAAACAGAAGTTGACCCGATGATGCTTTGGAGCAGATAAGAGAAATAGAATATAGTCACGGATTTGCAAATTTTGATACATATCTATACTTGAGAGTTAAAGCGGTCTATCTTTAAGATCGCAATATATGTAGACCACTATTAAAAATTAAGAGAAAGATAAAAGTAATTCGGCTCTGAGAGAATGCTCCATTGCATTTTGTACACTAGTTCAAGTATATTTCTCTCTATTTATTTCTTTTTATTATATTTATTTTCATACTATTTTATCGTTAGTGTAAAATAATGAATAAATTAACTATACACCAAACCTCACTTCCATCTCAACGCTGAGATGGAAAAGGCAAGCACTTTACTGAGTGGAACGAGGGGAGAAGACCAACTATTCATATATAGGCAGAAAATATTGAGCATCACTGAAAAGGAGAATTCTTCTTCTGTCCTTCCTTCATGTCTAAAATTCCCTATTTTTAGTTTCTAATATTCCTAACAAATATTTAGAGGCACCAATTTGAGTGAAAACCAGTTTAAGTAGTAATTGAAAACGGAAGATATACCAGCCTTAGCAGAGTACATAAAATATTTTTCGAACCCATATTTTTTCCTAACTTTCCAGAAAGTTCGAATCCCCTTACTCCCCATCGCAGCTCTGGTTATTTACGATATCAGGCGCACGTGCGATTGGAAACTTTGTGAGGGCAACGTTTCTTCTGTTTGCTTAAAACTCAAGCTCATCCTATTACTGAAAAGCATAATCGCCAAACACAGAGTGATGAATGAATTCTGCTTATGGTAGTCCCATCGATCGTTAGTCTGATTTGGGAATGGGATCAAGCACTGAAATCAACACAAGGTTAACAAACATGCTGCACTGGTTCCACCCTCGTTTATTCGTACCACTTTCAAGAATTAAATAAATTATTTGCCCCCTCTAACTTCGCTTCGATCTATTTATGCAAAACTTCGGCGTCTGTCTGTGACTATTGCCTGTGTCAATGCAAAAAAATTTACATTTTAATCATGAGAAAGCGTGCAAAGATAAGGAACAGCAAAGCAGTCGAAGAACACCTGAAGAAATATCAAGTAAAAACAGAGAATCAAGTCAAGATGTCAGAGTCTTACATAATTTTAATAAGGATTATCCAGAAATTCCATTTTAAATTTAATGGATACGCCTTAGTGTTCTAAGTTCAAATTTCATTATCGACTCCCTAGGATCCCAGGATTTAATTTTCATGCTCTTGTTTAAACTGAATGTTTGGCGATAGCTTTTGATACATTTACTTTGTCTAATAACTAAGAGTGGCAAGGATATTTTTACCCCAACAGATTGCTCTCAAAAACTATTAATAATAAAATTTGTTCATTTTCTACTCCATCTACCCAGTTAAACGTTAATTGTTTGAAAGTCATTTTACAGACAGGATTCCATCGAAAGAAGAGAAAGGTCGCCGTGCTTTGCCTCCCCAGAACCCCTAAACCGTCTACAAAGTTCAAGTCTCCAAAATCTAGTGAAACCACATTCGAACTAAACCAACGCCCGTTTTCCCTCATAAGCGATCGGCATTGGCGGATGATAAACGCAAGTAACGTGAGGAGATTGATCTTGCTAAACCTGCTTTCCTCTCAAATAGAACGATTACACTTTCCTATCAACGGGATCATATGTACTCTCATAATAAGGCTCCCTGGTCTCAAATAGATCTGTCTTGCTGGACCTATCCAAAGAACCACTTATCTTATCCAGATGGATTCATATTCAAAGTGGCACGAGAACCATTAAGTATGCCAGAACCGGTACCGTCATTAACAGTCCCCGTCAATTATTCGCCAATCATGGCTTACCAGAAGTTTTTGTGTACAGGAATGTCCTCTAGCCTTCTCCTACCCGATCTGAGGACTGTTGTCGTGATCTAAATATCTCCTTTCTACACTCTCCATCAAATCTCGATGATCAGGATGAGCAACTCATTGACAATGTGAAAAAGGAATTTCTTATGTCACAAGCGGTAGAGAAAGTGGAAGAGATTCTTAATACTTTACAGTCAAGGTACTGGAAGACCCCTCACGTGGGTGTCAAAATCTGGATGTGCTATCGCGAACACCTCCGTTCTCAATGTGCAGCTGTAATTTCCAAATGGAAATTAGATCCAACAAAAATTTACCTGGACACATGTGACCTCCCTCCACCTAGGAAACCAGAAATCCGAAATCATTAACAAATTAATGTTAACCAAACTGAGCAACATAAAAAAGTACGCGAACGACTAAATTAATAGCCGCAGTTGAAAAAATAAGGATGATACTTGCCTGAAGAGCAATGCCAATCGACCGTTCATCTTCAAGTTTCCAGGCCTCCACTCGTCGGATAACACCAGTTGCAGCGAGGATGGATATCAGAACTGATTGCCTAAAAAAGGAGACAGGCTTTCATAAGAAACAAATCACAATTGATTGGGTTTTCACGCAGAGAGGCACTAACCAGAAGGACATAAAGACCACAAATTTAACACAAACGAACTTTGAAATAGGCTTCATTTCCTTCAACTCTGCGCGCGTACATTGGTAGAATAAGACTAAACAGTAAAGCGCCCACTAAATTGGAGGGAAAAATGGATATATTGATCCGAAATAAAATCACTCAATAAGGAGAGGATGTAAGGAAGCGAGGGTGGATGTAGCAAACTCACAATCTGAGAGATGTTATTGATTATAGTGAGATAGAGGTATGCGTATTTTGGACTGAAGTTAGTCTCCTCATAAACCTTGCACATTTCACAAACTCTAGTAATAAAAAAATATCAATGCCGAAATATCGAACTTACAAAGCGATGATTGTAGTAATTGGACGAATAACAGTGTACTGTAGAACGCCATGACGACAATGTTCAATAAAAGGTCTAAAAGAGAAAGCATTCTGTTAATACTAGAGTAGAAAGACGAATTAACTGTCAGGATGAAATAAAATGAGGAAGCAAGTCGATAATAAACGAAGATGTTAATCTGCTCAACGGTGAAATTGAAGTCAAAAAATTAACCGCAAATTGAGGCTTACATAAACTAATTGCTATGTAACTTGAAAGAAAAATCGCAACGCAAGATACGTTGCTATTTAATGGCTGGCAGCAAAAAAATCCATGCTTAGGGAAGTCACAGGAAACGCTGGCATCAAAGCTTTAAATAAAACAGACGACTTCAAAATGTAGAAAAGAATAATTCATAGGTTATCATTTTGGACGATTTCTAAAAACCCATCCTTAAAAGTTTCCCATAAAAAAAATGCAGGTTTCTGGTTACAACACAGAAATATGAAAAATAATACTTAACACAAACAGCTTCGATAAAAACAATTCCGAGAGAAAGACAAATAAAAATTGAACAAAAAAGATATTCAATTACTTTTAAAATCAACTATTATCAAGCAATAACTTTTCTGATAAAATTAGTTTACAGCATTATGATAAAAATAGAAATAAAAGAAATAATAAATCAACGCACCGTCCCATAGGCCAGGGTTTCAAGCAACAAAATGGTGGAAGATGTTTGACTTGAGGGATGATGGCCAAATGATTAACCAAATTGGCATCTTTTCGACGGAGGTAGTTTAGAAGGAAGGTTAAAAAATTATAAATGGCATAAGCCTCGTAACACTCTCGTAGTGTATCAAAGTAGATAGCATACTTGGGAAAACGAAGTGCGAACCACTAAAAAGACTATTAAAGATTTAATGCAGGCAAACGTACGGCATTAACGGCGTATATGGGGACCATCCATAAGATGCTAGAAAAAAATATAGATTAACGCGCATTCTACTTACCGAATAATATGAAGTTGCAAATAAGGCTTCGTATAACTGATCAAATGTTCTAAAATAGTCCAAACTGAAATCGGAATCGCTCCAAGAACGAAGAGACCACCAATAAACCATGCGAATGTCATGGAATTAGCCGATACATTCTTCAAAGCGACGATGCAGAAAGGAAGACCGATACATAAAGCAATAGTGTAAAGTGCAATGAAAACAGGCTTTATCCACTTTTGCCAAATCATCTTGATTGTTTTAGTACATTTGAAATTTTTCACCGATACCAATTAATTCATAATTCAAAACTGAAGAAAACACACGACTTTTGAAATTTCGCAAATCACATGCAGAGCTGATTGGTTTATTAAAGATTTGAATACGTCGCTAGGTTTGTAAAGAACTTAAAACTTCGGGAAATCCAATCCTTTTAATTCGTATTATCAGTGCAGATAACTGACGAAGCATTAAATTTTCTACATGATATTTCATTATTGTTTTAATTGACATTTATAGCAAATGCATATTTTCATGGGTGCCTTCAAATTTGTGCATTCAATAATCATTAAAATTGCACTTATGTGCAATCTAAATTTTAATTAAGGCATGAAAAATTGTTATTTTATCAAACCAAATAAGACGGCTTCAATAATTTCTTACTCAATGTAAATTTGACATCATTTTTGATATTTATGTGCGGTAGCCATGAGATAATCCAAATGTGAATACCCAAATTTTGAGATCGATTTATGCCGTTAAATTTCATATGTATAAGTGTATTTTATTTGGAGACAGATCACTAATTATTCTCCTATAACAAATGCTAGTATTCCATTAATTTTAAAAACCTTAGTAACAATAAACTAATTTCATGCTTATTATTTAAAAAATCTGTCTAAGTAATTTAATCATTTTCCAATGCATAAATTGATATCTAATAATTTTTTACACATATTCGCTTTCATTTTCCATTGTTTTGTTACTTCAATACTTAATTACATTGCTGATTATAATCTTATGAATTATATTCACTTTTAGCTTAAATGTCATCATATTAGATTTTACCGAAAACATGTTTTTTGATTACAGTGACAATATTGCAGCACATTTCGGCCTCTCATGTGGTGTGGTAACTTCAACACCATTAGTAGAATATACTCCTCAAACTCCTTGTTTTGTTCGCTTTAAAAGTCCCGTTAAAAATGTGGAATTGAAGCCGGCAAAATCCAATTTCTATGAGCCCATATTGGGCCCCGTAAATCAGTATGAAGATCCTTACTTTAACTTTCTGAGAACTAGCGGATTTAAGGAAGAAAAGCTGGTATATTCCTCACTCAAGAATAATAAATTGCAGGGAAATTTTAAAAGATCTCTTCTTGTTTACCGCTCAGTTGGAATGGACCCTTCTGAAAAAGTAGAAACGATTAAAGCTCCTACCACGACAAATGAAGGACATGAATTTACAGTAAAACCTATGCCTAGTTCAGGAGGTTTAAATATCATTTTTCGAAAACTTCGTCATGGGTCTTTCAAGTTTATGCATCATCCACCTATAAGAAGTAAAAAAACGACCAGAGCACATGATTTCAGATCAAGAAGAAGACAGAGATCTGGAGATGGGAGGCGAAAGCGCATGCGTTCCAAGTCGCCATCTAGAAACCGGTCACTTCGATTCCGACCCCGGCATGAAACTCTCCGATTACGAAATGAATATCATCGAAATTGTCATCGTCATTATCTTAAACAGAGATATGGGACAAATACGTCTAGATGTAGAAATGATTGCTATCGGAATGACCGTAAATATGGCCATAAACAAGAAATTAGACGTTATAAATCGGCAACTCCCAGGAGGTATAGATATTAATGCGAGCAATGATTATTTTTGTAATAATAAGAACCCAAAATGGCGGAAAATTTAAATAACAATTAGCTCTTAAAATACGTATATTGCTTTAAGCTAACGGTTTCTTATGGCTCGTACTTTATTTTATCTACCTAACCGATTATTATTTTAAATAAATCTGTGATAATTGCTGAATGTGTTTTCGATAATCTTTAGAAGATTTATTTTTATCCTTTTATTTTGACTGAACAATACGATAGACCATTTAACTTTACTCTTCTGATTACAACTTTAGTGAATTTATTTCACTTAACTGAATTCAGCAACTAGTTTCATTATCACTGATAAATTATCATCAATGATCGATTCAGATTGAGGACACCAAATGATCTGTAATAACTTGTTAATGGGTCTTACTTTGTGACGTCAATTTTAGAAAATAAATAAAAAGTTCAGTGGCACGCTTTCAGAGAGGTTATAAAAGTGGTATCTTAGTTATTTAGGTCTCTGGAGTCTAGCCGAGCTATCACCCTACTAGTCCTTACCACGTGTGCGGATGGCAAGGTACGGGTAGCGTTGTGTCTGTGGATTTACAAAGTGGTTTCTATTACGATTAGACGAGGTAAGCGGCACCCTGTGGTTTACTGTCAGAAATTGCTCAAAAGAATTTTATTCATGTGTGATTCATCATTTTAATTAGGTTGGAGTCGTTCCTACAACTGTTACTTAGCCAAGTTTGATAGGTGTCAAAGCGATTGTTGACCGATTGACCGTTAAACTGATGTTGTCTAGACAAAATATTAGTACCATTATGGCTGTATTTGAAGCTTGCCCACATCACTGAGATAACTGATGAAGTGGGTGAAGAGGAAACTTTAATTCGAGACAAGTTCAATAGGCAAAGTCATTAAAGGGTAAACTTCCTAACAGTGCATAGAAATTTGGGAAATTTATTAGATAATTCATCCATAACTGCTGGAACTCGGCAAAACACTAAATAACTGGTCTAATATGTGGAAATGGTTTTAACACAACTAAAAACATGAATGGTTGTATTTTATATGACGAATTGTAATTGATAAAATGTGTTGTTGATTGGGGTCAGAGAGTGCGAATATGTCAATTAACTAGCAGAATAGCTCAGAGGTCGCCAGAAAAGCAACCCAATTTATTAATAAAAACATTTAGCATACATGCGAAGGTTTCAATTCGTGTCGTCATTCATGTCCAATTGTCGCTGTCTCTGCCTCTATGTGGATATTTGTAACAAAGTTATCTAGACCGGGGCCACACCAATCGAATAGATGCAACAATTCAAGTCATTCATTTCGTTAGATTAGTTTGAAGGTGGCCGGAAGCCACCTTAGTTTACTGATAAGCAATTTAGATTATTTACGAAAGTTTCTTCATTAGACGTCGGTCATGTCTCCTCGTGATCATTGTCATCTGTTTAGGTATCTATGTACAAATAAGCACACGCTCAGCTGAACTGCCTATGGACACTGAAGTCGAGTTGATTGGCATCTGTTGGCTATAGTAATATCTATGTGCAAATTTGGATCGACTGTGGTGGAATGATGTTGGCCAGTTTAGCCGGATTCTTATCGCCAGGAATCACCAGTAGTTAATTGAAGTCTGCTATTCCAAGCAATAATCATAATCATTTAGATCATTCTGCCATAAGAATAGTATCTCTGTTTAATTATTAAGACGAGGGAGGACGCAAATTTACGAAGACAAACCAATTAATAAATGAATGCGTCAAAAGGAATAAATAAATATCTGAATTAGACATTTGTAGCGCTTACTTATTAGTAACTTAAATATTCACTTCTATTTTAACACTCCAATCAATTTACTCTCTTTTTGTAATTTCGTTCACTATTCAAGTTTATGATTTCTGAGCATAAATGAACGTTCTACCTTGTACTCGTTGATCCAGACAGTGGTCTTCATAGGCTCAAAGCAACTCCTAATTATCAATAACTGGTATAAGGTGCGTATACTTACCCTATTTACTGTTATGATCTGTTCTTCCCTGTAGGATACCGCAACTGACTCTTAGATTCCCTGAGAAACTGCACTAATTACAAATGCAACCTGAGAACATCACAATACGAAGCGACCCATAACACCATATAAAAATAGGACGGACCTCTTCATATCTACAGTGTAAGAACAGCCGAGTGTTAGCAAAAGATCTTATTGTAATAGAGTACGTTTGTTTAAAGTAGGTAATACGACAGAGCTAGGAAGAACCAGGCTAGAGTTGTTTAAGCGTTTTCTTGGGGATACAGTTCGAGTCGGGACTGCACATGTAGATACCAAGTAGGTCGGGAGCACGTCACTCTGCGCTAGCATGCCGATTTCTAGCCTATTCTAGTTGTTCAGGCCTCTTTTTCCTCCTCGCAGGTTAGTGTCCCTCTGGTTGGCTTTTCCTAGGTCGCCGTCATTGGTTCTATCCATGAAGTGGATTTTGATTTGTATATGTAAAAGAGAGAGAAATATAATTGGTTGCTTTATATTTTAGTTTCGGCTTAGTCGTCAACCTGTTGCGCGACTTACAACAGGTTGATTTATATTATGTGCCGATTACGGCCGTAATGTATATCGATTCGTTCGAGTGAAAGAGAATTAAAATGAGGGAAATAAAGAATAAACGAATTATTTCAGGGGAAATTATAATTTTTTATGTATAACAGTTATAGACAAAATAACTTAAGCGTAGGCCTGTCTCCCATTTTTTGAAGAAAATTCGATCTTACTTTCTCTTTTCCTTGGTATTAAGCCGATTTAAGATTGGGTTATTTAGTTGCCTTGCAGAAAGATCCTGCATTTACAACCTTTTATCTGCATACTGAGCTGGTTTTTTGATTATCAAAATACAGGAAATTGTAATACTTTTATGCCCGATTTGATAAATTACTACACAGGGAGTAACTACTTGAGAAATTTGAGTATTTTTTTATAATAAAAAAATAAGTAAACATAAACCAGTACGGGATACTTTTAGTTGGTCAAATAATGACATTAACTTAGGACGGTACAGGAATTAACAGTGATGTGTCAAAACTTTTAAAGGATTCCAAAGTGAAATTTTTGACAGGCGAGTGGATGTATTAATCTTTGGGATACTTCCTCATTTCGCAATAATATTATGAGTATTTAAGTATGGTATTGAGCTATTTGTGTGAAAACATTTAATTTGGCGTGTTGATTTGTTATTCTTAAAAACTCGAATCCACTCCCTATGACTGAAAGCTGCAAAATGTTAGCATTAATGCTCTTCCATAAAGATGCATGATCTGGGAAAACGTGAATTAGTCAATAAAAATCATAAATAACATCATTTTAAAAAATTATATAACATTGTATATTATAGATCATAATAAACTAAAAGCGATTATCAATTTACCTGACCTTTCCTATATCGGTGAATTATGAAGCTTTGTAAGTGCGGAATAAGTCCCGCGATCATCGATAGAATTGATATCTAAGATTAGGTAGGTTTTTAGTAATTTTTCATTAATATTGTTAATTATTTCCGGAGATGAATAATTAAGGGTCTCACAATTCGTGTGATATTTTGTTGTAAATTTAGTTTTATTTATTATCTTGGAAATCTTTTCAAATTTTTTACCAAAATAATGGTCACAGTCCATTATTGCCCTCGATTGTCCAAAGTCAGCGAAATCAGGTATATTTATTTAAATCTATTTTGTTATTTAAAGGTGGTACCTTTCGTTGTAATTATAGTTATATTCAACGCATGTTTGACAAATATTTACCTAACATTTTAGGATTAAGGCATGACAGCTTTGGCAGAAGTCCAAAGCGCATTGGCTGAATTTTATGCTCAAAAATCAAGCCAGGAGCGTTTGATTCAGCTCCAACAATCACTTATTTCCTTCGAACAGCAACCCTCATCTTGGGTATCAGCCATTGAGTTTTTATCGCTTTCTTCTGATCAGTATGTTTGTATGTTCAGTCTGGGCATACTTGAATCAACAATTAAAAAACACTGGGATCTTCTGTCTTCCTCCGAAAAACAGCAAATTTTCCAATTTTTGGAAAGATATGCCTTCTCAGATCATCAACGACCTTTGAATACTTCGATAACTTACGTTGTACGATGCAAAGCTGTAAAAATCTGGACCTCTATCTGCAAAAGAAACTTCACGGAATTACACGATCAGTTCTTTTCACGGGTTATCACCTTGCTTTCAATTCCCGATTCTATGACAACCGAGTCTGATTTCCAATCTAATTTGATATCATTCTCTCTTTTTAAAGCTGCTTATGAAGAATTAATCTGTCAAGATTCCGAAATTAGTCGTGCTAAAACCCTAGAAAATGTTTCACTTTTTAATCGTTTAGTTCCTCAAATTTTATCTGCTTTCCTCGAAGTCACAGAACGCCTCCTCGGTAGGGAAATAATTAACTCTGTCAATTCTCTTTTTACTCAGTCCAATGGAAGTACCCCTGAGTCCCTTTTCACGAATTCTCTTCGTCTTATTCTCTACCTTGACGCCAATCTTCTCTTTTCCTCGTCAAATTCTAATTCTGAGGAGAAGAAAAGTCTTTCAAATCTCCTCCTGAAAAATTTTGCCAATATACTTGAGTGCGTAACTCTCATTCTAACCTTATCTCCTCTCAGTGATATTAACAACTGTCGAATGTACAGTCTGTTGTATATTTTTATCATGTTAGGTTCTCCGCAAACTCTCTCTGTTCTTTTAAGCTCCTCTCGATCACGAAATCTCTCACCAAGCATACCAATTGAATCTTTGGCAGAAATCGGCATGCATGCTCTTATTTGCTTAACAGAAGTTGTGGATAGAAAGGATATTCCGAGAAATGTCATGATTCATCATCTTCCCTTCATATTCCGCTGTCTTTATTGGTCAATGCTGATCTTAGATCCCCAATTTCCTCTACCTGACCTCGCCACTTCTATCATGAACGTAATAGCTGAATCTGGGGTTACACTTTCAACTTCGCAATCGGTTAATAATCTCTCTGGTCTTGCTTCTGTCTCACAGACATTGGAGTCAATTTCTGAGGAATATTATCAAAAAATGGTGGATGTTTTGCGTCCCCTGGTCACCGTCTTTCTTCTCTTCACTCGACCTGCAAACATGGATGAACAAAATGGTTCGCTCTACTCCTTCTCATCCACAAAATTCCTCCAAAGAGTGCATTTCTTTACTTTTAACATCTGTCGTCCTATAATCACTGTCTATCTTTCTATTCTGGATTTATGGAGCTCATATTTGGATTTTATCAAGTCTTATTATGTCAATGATAGTAGCTCACCAAAAAATGCTCAAATTCCACTCCAAAATCAACAAATCATATCATTTCTCTGTGCCTCTGTCCTTAGTACTATCTACTTCTCTGAGTCGGCAGAATATCTTGATCTGCTGGATAGTGAATATGCCTCCTGCAATACGAACTGTGGTGAAGGTCACTCTACCAACTCCTATCTCGCGTTTTTCGATGATATAGTTCAACATGTGGATTCCAGTGATATAACTGCAGAGAAGGAGAGCGAATATGGGGACTTTATACAGAGTTCTCTCACTCTACTCTCCAATATTGCCTACTTCAATCCCACTGTTGTCATGCATAGTGTTGCTGCTAAGTTCCAGGAAGAGATGAAAATATTCTCTGAGCTCTGCCATGCTCCAGAACGCACGAAATTGGAGGAACACACCACTAGAAAGTTGCATTATTCTCTACGTGATTTGGCAACTTGTTTGAACTCTCTTGCCTATCTTTCTGATCATTTTGCCTCCCTGTCGGATTCTGCTATGCTTAAGTGGCTTTTGCAAGCTCTTGTCTTTAATCTCAATGCAGGAGTGACCTATTGTGATCGATTAAAGAGTCTCCAGATTGAAACTCTCCAACAAGACGTAATTCAGGTTGTGGTGGAGAATATTAATCTCCTGCGGTGTCTACTTTCCAGCGGCTTACTCATAGTTTCTGATGCTGTGACGCAAAATGTCACTGAAGTACCGCAAGGTCATATTGTACTCTCAATTGATGATAAGGACGCTTTCACTACTTCTCTCCTGCAGTGTTCTCATCATCTCATCCTCACTTCACCGATTTCTTCACTTCGTATTAATGCTGCACTGCTATTTCAGTCCATAGTAGTATCTTCTACGCCGCCCGGATTCTTCCCACCTGCTAATCAACTTTCAGAAGGCTCTGTTCTTGCTGATCTCATAACTTGCTGCTGTGACCCGTCGCGTCTCAAGTCGTTCAGTATTCATTTGCAACGATTACTCATGCGTACAGTCACAGCCTACCTCCTCATTGACGAAAGTGCGACGATCAATCTCGCCAAAACCAACTCACAAAGAGCTGAAGAGCTACAGGCTCTGACGGTAAAGAAAACAGATGTCTTGGTTAATCGCCTAATGCCAGTTTTCACTCAGACCCTCACTTTAGACACTCTAAACTCAAATCGAGACGCTTACTTTGCAGGACTGTGTTGGTTGAATGAAGCCCTGGTGTCTCTTATTCCTCTCGGCACAAAGAGTAGACGTTTGATGTATGATACACTTACAGAATGTGGAATTTTAAATGCCGTTTGGAAGTGTTTTGAAACCACGAGTCTTTCCTCTGAGATGTACCTCTTTATTGCTCATCTTTCTTTCTTTGTCCAATTCACGGATATCTATGGGAACCAGCGGGCTACAGCCTCGATGATCCCCGGTTTTGTCACTACTGTGATGCAGCTCCTTCAAGTGTTGGAGAGGAATACTGCTACCGCACGTCTTGTCTCTCCGGTCATATCTCATCTACTTCATTTACTTGATCGCCTTGGACAGAATCGGATGACCTTTCACTCACTCGCTCCTGATGTCCTGCGTTTTATCAGCAACTGTCTTGTTGTTAACTTGGCTGGAGGCTCAATCTCTGATCTACCCACAACAGTTTCAACTGCGTCGAAAAATGATCCAGATCTGTGTCTCCGGGTATTTAGAACCCTCTTTACCACCTTCTCTTACGAGTATAACCAACTTGCTAACAATGAGGAGCATCTGGCTACATTTCTTCGGCCTGTTCTATCCGTTTTCTCGGGAAAAGTTTTTGATCCACGCCTATTGATCTCATGTGTTGAAATGATGACTGATCTAAATACACGACATCGGTTTTTCACCCTGTCGATCTTTATGAATCAATGGAGGGGTCAGTTTGCTCAGCGATGGTTGGAACTTCTTAGTGATAGAAGTAGTATTACTGTTCAACGTGGAAGCGATGCTGAAAGCATGATAATTGGAATCCTGCATAGGGTCTACTGCACTTCGGATGGATTTAATTCGAAGGAATTTTTCGTATCAGCTGTGGAACCCTTTTTAGGTTCCGAGGTAGAACAGAAAGAACAGCTTGCTATCCAATTTATGACGGCATTAATGGAAAAATCACCGAAAGAACTGGCTGTTCTCGATGAATTCACATCCCACTTGAGTGTGCTTTTGGCCAATCTTCGACAAAATCTTGGTGTCACTGTTGCCGTGAATGGAAAGTTCGGACAATGTGAGTTTCCTTCTCGATTATGCGCATTCGATCTACAAAAAGATTAGTTAAAGTACACATATGGGGTAAAGGTGATGCAAAGCTGTCAGAAGGAGAGAAAGGAGATTGAAATTTAAAGAATAATAATTCCTTTGCCAAGGATCTAGATAGGGTTTTATCATAAAACATATCGACAAGACAAGATAGAATGGAAAGGCGTAAAGGCCTATAGGAGTAAGAAAGTTATTAAGGCGAACCAAGAAATATTATCAAGTACTAAGATGAGACGGGGCAACCATCTTTCCACAATAACCAGCTACTAGTTGAACCACTTTGTCTCATTGTCCCAAGTCCTTCCAAATTGGCTAGCTTATTTTGTTTCCAATTGCTCTGTACCAACGTGCTTGGTAGTTTGCGACATCTAAGTAGGCCCTTATCTAGTACCTGTTCCATCTTGACGACTACAAGGCTGTTATGTGGTATAAGCTAACATTTGCTATTATTAAATTCAAGCCTCTACCATTCACTTCTTGATATCCGTTTAGTTAGCCTCATAGCATTGATCATAATTGCTTGCGATCAATTAGCATCGCTTTGAGATCTGGATGGGTTAATTTGATTTTTTCAAAACAGCTATGCTATGTTCCTTGTCAGATCCTTCGATTTTGATGGCGAACCTCATTGACTAATTTCTCAATTAAACCTAGCTCTAGGTCATGGTATTGAGAAATATATAATTCGAAATATGTACTTTTCGATTAGCCCAACTAATCGAAAAAATGTTCAATTGTTGTTCGTCTTAAAATACGATTTAGACGCAGATGCAGAGCTTTCAACATAACGTTTGTCTTAGAAAAAGAAAAATATGACGATTTCTTTCTTGAAATTTAAAAAAGACATCATGAATTTTGGCCTTTTTGTCCTTATCTGCTCTCGAACACTGAAGAAGTTATTTCAGGTTAGAGATTTCTTTCAAGGCTATTGGAGGACATCATTCTGGAAGGTCAATATTTACTTATGCTTCAATTCGAATTCATTTGTGGCATGGATAATAGCAAAAATTTTCTTGAATCTGTGGTTTATTCCTAACCGCACTTAAACACACAAGGCATAGATTAAAGTGCATCTGTAAAAACACGGTGTTAAATAAATGGGAGTTATATCTTACAAAAGTTCAAATTTAACACATGCACTTGCGTCATTCAAATTGCAATGTTTACGTGTTAAAATGTTTGAGGTTTTAAAGGTTCAGAATCTTACTTTACAAAACCCATGTCACATCAAAAAATACAAGTTTAATCATGAAAAAACATCTAAAGAAAACAGCAACTAAGTCCAATAATGAGGGAGAGGGTCATGAAGGTGTAGATAATCCAGCCAGGGTATCGCGAATCTTACTTTATTGGAATTCTTTATTGGAATATTTCGTTGTTAGTTATGCCACTCCGATTTATTTGTATCATTTATACATCCAAGAGTGGATAAATGTGATTAGCTTGTTTTTTAAACATAGCACAACTTATCACAGTTTGCTCAGTAAGAGCCAAACCCCGCAGGTCAACCGGAATGGGGTATCCGAATATACTTAATTGGTAATGTGGGGTAGCTTAATAGAACGTTAACGTGTTCATCAGCGAAGCCGGAGGTCATCCAGTAAGCGGTATGTCCAACCGCATCGACTAAGTTTCGTTAACAAAAATGGTGGTAAAAAGGGCCTCATAATGATACCCCTCCAACCGAAAGATGATCGTTGGGATTGTCAATGATCATGTATATATCAAGTACTATGAGTTTTTAAGATATTGATACGTACCTAGTGCACAAAGAAAGTGTGGATATGTGGCCATTTTAATAGTATGCTAAGTAGGCAGTAGAATGTGTAGTTTTCAAGTTCGAGTATAATGAATAGGGAGTTCTGCGAGCATTTTATGATTACCATTTTTGTACTTTGACATTCTTTTCCAGCTTTGATTTATTTCTGAAGGTTATATTCATGGGAACATTTTCTCTTAATATCGTTGAGCAGCCTTGAATTTGGAATGATTATGTGAAAGTACACATCCAGTAGCGCAAAAAATAAGAAGAGTGATTGCATGACCCATTTCCTTTTTACACGCTTGTTGCATCCGGTAAGAAAATTTTAGGTTAACAGGACTCATCAGGACCTAGTACTACTACTATTTTACCTTTTCAACAATCGTCACTATACTCAAAATATCTCTGTGAATTTGCAATGCGTTGGTTAATCGTGCATCGAGAGTTAATGAATTGGGGAAATTAAAGTGATTAGAGGCTATTAAATTAACGCATTTACTGAGACTAAGTCAATAGGAGAGAATTTGACGTTAGTAGTGCGGAGGTTCTATCAGTTATGGTTTCGGTATTATCCACTCTCTACTTAAATGATATAAGTAGGGTCATATCATTCTGTTATGATCTTTATATGAGTCCGAAACTAATGTGTGTCTTTTGTTATAGGATGCTGCAACTCTTGCCTGGATTTTCGCTTTTCACATATTTTTGACTATCCTTTTCCATCTGTACATACCATTATTTGCCTTTTCATTTACGCATATTCATAACATACGATTTTTCAATAAAGTTGTTTTTTTTATATTACTCAAAGCGAATTGTTTTTTTTCGACAACTGAAAACGGGTGTGCAAATTGTGGTAAGTTGGAGTAAGCGAATATTGGGTTAGAAAGTATGGAGCCCTATTTCCGATCTAAGCCTTATAAAAGACAATGGTTACATGTCAGAATGTCATCGTCAACTTTGAAATCAGGTTAAGTGCGACTTTTTCAAGGAATTTGAAAAGGAAGCAACACATACTCTTCGAACTGTGAAGAGAAGTAAAAATCTCTTATCCCATAGACCGAATCTCTCCACCCTTAACGCAAAGTATTTTCGCTAAACTATAGCTATGTATCCGCTTGCCGAATAGTATAATGAATACTATCTTTATTAAATAAACGGTTAAATTATATGGAATCACTTATAGCAACGGGTGTAGTAGCTGTAGTTGTTCGCACCATTGCTGTAAAGCTAAACGACGACTGACAATGAACAGCCATTTCCCCCAATATAAATGTCATAAGTTAAGAGTAGGCCTCAATATATTATGCAACAGCTATGAAAGTTCTAGAGAACATGAAAATTGAGCGTCTAAATTGACAACATAATGAACACGGATTTGCTGAGTCATCGTGAGGCGGGAAGCTGCAGATCAATAACCTATACGCTGCATGTGCGCTTTGCGTAGAAAGTGAGGAATAGTACTTCGTCTATGCAAGCATTTGAATTGATATGTGTATAGTGGTTTAAAGTCTAGTTTATTACGGACTTAATCACACATTGCCCCAAGCCTGTCCATATCGAGTTCATGCCATGTTCCATCGGGTCTATGCGATAATTTTTTCACCCCATTGTAGCATATCCGTATGCTGTCACAAATGAATTCGATTATGTCATGACGTCATGCTGGTAGTTATCCAATTATATGAGTAGTTTCCTTCCCTGTTCACTGTTGGTCCATGGTCCAGTCATCAAGTCATGTGTGTGGTTTCTTTTCCTACTAATTATTGATCACCTCTTAAGGACGCAGACGCCTTATTGGATATCATACCCAATGATTAGTATAAATAATCCCTGTTGCAGCCCCAACCGACACACGCGTGCCTACCTGTGTGCGAAGTAGTATTAATACATTTTCGTGTGTGTACTGTACTTTATACAAACTTCCTAATAGTATCATTATTTCGTTTCCGCATGTTATCCAATTCAACGCATCCCCTGCGGTATTCGATTATCTGAACTTTCGTTTCACCGATTTGGTACTGTGTAGATTATGTTACCACCACCAGTATAGATGTTGGCGGGGTATACTTCAGAATACTACATTTAGTGTCAAGATCAGTTCGACATTAGTTATACCTCAAATCACAAAATCTGGTAACGCAGACTTCAGATACACAACAATGTGGGTAGAAAATAACTTTCAGAAGCATGCAGAAAGTCATCATTCATAGGTCTTAGAGATAGAGACTAGCTTAAAGTTACTACTCTAACAACCACCCTCGCTTGAGTAAGAACCATGATTATGGAATGAGGTCGTCTTTCTATCTGGTTTACTACCTGTTAAAGCACAAAGCATTGATAAAAGTGGGCGAAGAGTTGGCCAATTATAAGGCAATGTGAACAGCGTGATCTACTTAAAAATTTATTAGAGAAAATCTCATAGATAGGGTAAGATAAAAAGGGAAGAGCATTAAGGTCTCTACATGTTAGAAATGCAAACCATAGAGTATAAAAGGATAAAAGAGTTAGAAAAGGCGACCATATTTTCACAATAGCAATGTGGTATTGTGGCTTAATATACCTCAAGTCCTGACTTCTCATTGGTTCACTGTACGTCTATGTTGGTAGGCTGGCAGACGCTTGCCTATTGGTCAGCAAAGTTGTACGCTTGGTCCACTTCCAATTTCTCAGTTGCAACGTACTCGGTAGCTTACAAAAGTATAAATAATGGCGAGCAAAGGACTGTGATCGCAAATAAAATCACAAAGAAACCAGGAGATTATAAAGATAGTTTATAGTTACAAAACCGATAAAATTGGAATTAAAGGAAGAAAGGATTTTTGTGCTACACGAAATTTTACATTGTTAGGCTACTAATCGAAACCTTTGGAATCTCTTAGCTACCACTCCCTTTGCACCCAAATGAAAAACGGAACTGAAAAAACAAGTAGGATCATGTTCTGGGAATTCGTTTGACGCAGTTTTAATAGACAACCAACATGAACTACCTGAGTAGACTGAAGTGTATCTAGAGCATACCGTGTCGTACAGCATCTAATAAATCGAAAGAATTTATTACATTGAGGGACCGCCATAAATATGATGCGAGAAGCTTCATATCTTGCATAGCTACCTTATCTTTTTAGCTATCTCCTTGTAAAGATTGGTTAAAATATTACTTTTATAAGGCTGCAACTACCCTAGAAAGAAGAAAGATTTGTGGCGGTTATCCATTTGGAAAATAACGCAATAAATGATTGGATGCAGAAATGGGTTCTTCACAGGTGGCTTTACATATCCGGGTGGGAGCGTAGAAATTCAGATATCGATAGTTTGGTGCATGAGGAGTAAAGTTCATGTTTAATTAGGCTTCACTGCAGCCACTTAATGAAAAAATACACGAATTAGAACTGCTTTTTTCTTGAAAACCGGTATCAAACCTAACTTCCTTCAACGCTACACTTATTTGGAAGAAAATGTCCCCAAATATCTGAAGCCATGAAAGTTTCAAAAACACCTGACCACAAATCTCAACACGAGCTATTTTTAAATCCTTGCTTTTAGGGCCGAAATTTTCAAGTTTCTTTCAGTGTTTCATATAATACTACATTTTGGTGAGTCAGAATCTTTTTGGTTAGATACAAACGCCTCATCGGGATTAATAGACCCTAGTGGAGTGAACATCAAATTCCAACAGCAAACTTGCTTATTATTGCACATAACTTTTACAAATTTTAATCCGATGGGAGCATCTAAATAAAAGGAAGCAGGTATAAAAAGAAAAAGGGGTTAAAAAGAATTAGGTGAAGTCAGAATATCAAGAGTACCACTTCCTTTGAGTTCTGAAGGCACAGGGCTTTCCATATTCCAATAGGGAGTATAGGTGGCTGTGTGATGTTTCGTTGTTCCTATTCATATGTAAATCTGGTGAATATGTTATCAGTAATCAGTGTTTGTTGAATGGTTGATTTGATTCTGTGACTATTAATGCCACTGTTGCAATTTAAATAACAACTTACGACTGACAGCTAACAACTAACAACAGCATAAACCGTCACCAATTTGTAGCTGTTTGAATAAGAACAAGCAGCAATTGTGGAGCAGAACACCAAGAGTTGATTTGACCAAAATCTATTGAATTAACCGCAATGGGGATTAAAGAATAGTTTATAGAATCACTTGGGCAAGGACGCACATGAGGGCATAAATGCAGGGTGCTTCTAATGAAACGGGGCGGTTATAGAAAGGGGGGTAGCATGAAAAGGTGGAATGGATCCGGTATCGCCAAGGCGAAGCTGAATCCTTGCAATGCTCATTCAAGGATCACTTGATTAGCTTATTCCGATAATTAAAGTAAACAACTTGAGGACACAGAGAGCTTGAGGTTACAGTAGGGTCAACCACTTCAAGCACCACTTGAAGTCAAGTTAATTAGGTCTCAGGGATTAATGATGACATAGACTAAAATTTTTGAAACGCGTAGGAATTCACCTTTCACCACCTCAGATAATTTGCATCCTCTTATAGTAAAGAACAGTAGATGAAACTTACGATTTTTTAAATGTAATACTGAAAATCGTACAGTCCCGTGTCCTATCCGTATATTTTGGTCTGACCCTTTTGATTAAAACGGACTAAATAAATTTGAATTTTTAACGAAAACAGTGAAAATACTGGGCCTGGCGTCAAGGAGTATTTCATAAAAGTATTTACCTATTTTATTTCAGCCAATTATGAAATCGTAGTTGTAAAGTACAGGGAACTACATACCAGAGACCCAGATGACCCTGGAAAGAACATGTCTTATCTGGATCACACCATATTATATTGTTTAAGTAACATCAAAAATGTAAACGTTGGAATGCTAGGTGAGGCTGAGTGTCTAGAACATCATAGAAGTAAACGCTACTGCCGTGCATCCTTTAACAGTTTATTTATAATTGAAGTGTTAAACCACTTATGCGGTCCCTGTTTATTAAAAAAACTCAGTATCAACTGTTTACGTCATCCCCAAAACTATATATCCTCTACCTACCTCCGCTTTATTACCACAACCTCCAGCACCAACTAACCACTTCTTCCATTCTTTTCTCTTCAAAGGTCTCGCTCACTAGACCCACTTGTCACAATTTTATTCTCTCCTTATTTTATTGCCATAGTGAAGACTAATAGGAATATGAATAGATAAGAGCAAATTTCTTTCTCCAAACTGTTTTTCATCTAAGCTGAAATTTCAGTCTCAATAATACATTCAGATTCTACAGCCAGCTCCTCTCTCAGTTGGCAACTAATGCTATCCGCTTCTATCCATAGTAATTCAACTGCATCCAACTTTTGTAGCTCTCTCCCTTTCTCTTCCTACTATTTTTCATTATAGTCCTATCCTTACAGGATCATTTGTTTTCTTCTTACTCTTTCTTGTAGCTCAACGTCTACTATTTATTCCAAAACAAAAGCTTTCATTGTCAAAAGTCAAGTTGTTTTCAGGACATTCTTTCAATCTTGGACTAACATTAATATTAGATTAAACAAGCTATTTTTAAAACGCAACCGACAGCTAACGAAACTGGTTTTCAAATAATGTTGAAAATGCTTTTCCTTCATCACGATTTTCATTTCATTTTACATCGCGTAGCGAGCTAACACGGCCGTGCGTGCAGAGGCCTTCCCAGCCAATTAGCGATCAATATCCCTGCAGGATCGCCTTGACTGTATTTAATGACTAAGCTTTTGGCAGCGAGCCAATGTTCAGCGATAAACTCTCTTCTTGGTTCATGCAACTTTGGACATGGCCTAGCTAATATCGGGGGCAAATTAAGACTAGAGGACTCTACCAGAGGCTATTTGAACTTCTTAAGAGGATTACTGAGATTTAGCAAAAGGCCTTACTTGTGTAGCATCCGCTACCGTAGCTATCAGCGTTTGAGGAATCATAAATACTATTTGTAATAACTATTTACTGAGTTCACATAAATAGATAAATTATATATATATATATTAGTTGCAGAAATTTAAAACCGACCAAAACTAACCAAACCAATTTCGATCGTGCTGAAACTGATTCCATTTTAGTGAAGCTAAGAATTCTAATTGCCTCTGTATGCGTTCTAATTGCCCTCTCCATGAAAAACATTTCTAAATTGAAGGCTACAATTAGTGCACAGACACCCATTAATATAGTTTTCTTTGTAGCATTCGCTGCCAACCAAATAGGATTGCATTTCTGTTACTGTTTCTAAGATTTAAAAATACACTCGTTTAACCATTGTTGCGATTAGAAATAATCGGGTACCTTACGCATGAAAATCGTCATTGAATTGCAACAGTTAGTGTTTGACTGACTTCTAGTTACGACGTAGTTTATGCCTAAGGTCTTTAGGCTAACCGCAATTGTTTTTTAACTTGGCTGTTTCCTAGACAAGAGTTGATTTCTGACTGATGCATTTATAATTTCGCCACTCAGCTCAGAAGAACAGATGTTGATATTCTGTTGATTTCTCAAAAGATTCTCCGACGGAATTTACATTTAATTTAATGTCAACGTTGAGGGCAATGTTCTGCTATGTAGCTGACGTAAATTGTACCGAAAGTGTTATCATTTAATCCTTGTTGATAGTTTCGCTTGAAGAACAGTGATTCCATGGGTAATGCAAAGACACTGCTTCCTTACACTTCAGTTGAAAGCTTCGCATTTCACCTTCTTTTCGAATTTCCATAAGACGGAATTTAAAATATAAGAGACGGAAATCGATGTTATTGGATATTTTGGTCATCTGATTCTGGTGAAATAAAAACTGATCGACCCTAGCAATGAATTTGCATATTATTATAATTCATATTACCTACAGCAATGAAGGAGAATTCTTCAATTTATTACATTGAGAAGCAACTAAAATTGGTTAACAGAAATCTCAACTAATGATAGAGAGGATGTATCTCAAAATACGATAAGAAAATAATCAGGGACATCAAAGAGTCTTACTTCATTTGAGTTTTGGACTCAAAGCTGAAGTTTTGAACGCAAAACGATCTTACATGCTATTAAGCATTTTGCATAACAGACCCGAAATAATTAAACTTTCACTGTAGTTTTCCTTTCCCCAATAACACACTTAATGTCAATGCCTTTTTCTTCTAAGCATTTTCACTGACTCAATTTGACCTGGATCAATAAAATGAGGCTGGAAATCTGGAAGACGGTCGATGAACCCAAAGCCAATTCTGAGGTCGATTATGGTTCATTATGGAGAGATAGAAAAGACCTTTGAGTCAGTGTGCGCATCGCAATGGTATAATCAATGGCAATCGATTTAAATTCGAGGAAAATTCCGGCCGAAAAATGATTTGATCTATTATTTAACCTAACTGCACTTGACAAAAGTAAATTAGCCGAGTAAATTACCCCTAGACTTGTCAAACTCGTATTGAATCCCTAAATTTAAGAAAATGTACGCCGAACTATCAAAGAAATCTGCTGTGGTAACTGTACTTTACTGAGAAATTAACGCTAATCATAATTTAATCGGTGATTAATCTGCTCAACTAAACCAAAATAGAAGTTAGGGAGAAAGTAGAATACGTTGGCTGAGTAGAGGTTTTTCAGGCAGTCACAAATAAAAAATGTGAACGCACAAGTGATTGTGTGTTCACGACCTTAGACGCAAAAAATCAATCGAGAAAATGAGAAGCCGAATAGGGAATCTTGATACATATATATATATATATATATACACTTTGTATTACTGAAATGAGTAGAATAGGGTGATCATGTGATGGGAAGACACTTGACTGGTAATTATTTGTTTTAAAGCCTATCCAAAAGCCTATCCGACGTTGAAATATAACCTGAAGACACGTCATTTAGATTCCCTACACGAAGAGGAGCCTAGTATTTTCATATTTTCAACTATACGCCATTTTTAATCTTTCCCATAATGATTATTTTAAAATTTATTAAAAATGTCATTTTATATGGGACCGATATTTAAGAGCATACCTGGTTGTGAAGAACTAGATGATAGCATTAAAAAAGTATCCTTGATTCAATATTAAGACAACACTGTGTTCTTTTATAATGATTTTCTTGAGCGCCAATTTTACGAATCACATTATACTGGCTGTGCTAAAATATTGCCGCTATTTATTAATTGTAATGACACTACAGTATTTAATATATCTTCCTGTTTGTTATAACACAAAATATATTAAATTAGGAACTTCGACTAATTCATTACAATGCTCCACAAAGTGATTTTGATACGAGGCAGAATAGAGTATTTTCGAAGCCTGCATTAAGGGGTTAAAGGAAAGGGATACTGGGGGTAAATTCGAGATGTTAAAGACTCCAACTTCATTTGATTCTTGGATTCGGGGTGCATAAAATTAAATTAATGGGTAATTCAGGTTCAGAAATAAAATTTTATGATTCTTCATCTGGATTGGAGAAAATTCCTGTCAGCTTTATCCTGCGTTTATTGATCAATTGTTTATTCATGATCATTCCTTTCTCGGAGGTTTAGAAAGCGGAATGACTTTGCATGATAACAAGCAGTTTGCATAATCTTAGCACAGCCGAACTGTGATATAAGTAATAAGGACACAATGTGTTTTGGAAAAGTACTTATATTTTCATTAATTGGTTTTTAGGTGGGATTCTTTAAATGTTGGCACCACTTTATCACCGTACGTAAATTAAACAGGCTTTATTTGTGGATGACGACCAAACACCCGTAGGTTGTAAAGAATCATTTCTCCACTCACTGGATCTCAAGAGGTAAACAAGTACTGAATAAGTCGCACTTCTCAAAATGGCCAGTGGCAACCAAAATTCAAACTTTAACACTCAACAGAGATGGATGATTTGGTCTTTATTAAATCTGGCTAAAATGCATTTTATCGTGACGAATTAGTTATGAGAAGAAAAAGTTTAAATAACCTATTGGCTTCTCCTGCCGTCAAACTAATTAAAATTGTTGTGTGATGTATGACACCGAAAATGAAAGAAAATGTAAATCCTTATTTTTTCAATACTCCTCCCTCCCACCTCCCCTATGACCGTGAAAGATAATCCACAACCAGAATTAACCGCAAAACCATCTTGCATATGAAAGTGACAGAGAGGCTTCACAACCTCTAGAAAGAGATTGAGATATTTTACATTCATCCCTCTTTTTCAAATTTAATGTGAAGGATTTAGATTTCTCCGTCTAAATCACAGTTTAATAGGGGTAATAACTGTGATCAGTTGGATTTAGTTATAGTTAAGTTTGATCTAACAGGTGAAAATGGAACACACGTAAAAGATTATGGGAAGACATGATGACTTATGACAAGCAAGAGAGGGTGGAAAACCAGCAAAACGGACAAAATAGGAGCAAGTAAAAAAATGGACAGCATAATATTAGTTTGATATATAAGATAAATATGAGCTGTGCATGACTGATCGTTTTATGGGTGGCTGAGCAGATGGTTTTAGACAGTTTGCCAATTGCAGGATGCACTATCACTTGGCCAGATCCAAGTGTCTATCTTCGTATCTTCTTCGTGTCTATCAGACTTCTAGAGCCACTCAAGCTATTGTTGGGCCAAAAACTTCCCCTGTAGCTTTATAATAGTCATATTTTTACCCCCCTAAAGTCATTAGATTATCCACGGTCTTTTAGTTACTATAGGGTTTTTTTCAACTCCATACCTACAAATAAACGCAATTAATCTTTCTCTAACTCCTACCTGCAAACTCCGAATGTCAGCTCCTCCAGCCAGCTCCACTCTAACTGCAACTTCTATCCCTAGCACTTCACTACCTGCTTTTGTAGTCCCCTCCACTCCTTCCTTATCCTTAGTAAATTTCGGCTTCTTCCTAAACTTAGTGGCCTTATATATAGTAGCCATAGTCTTTACTGCTACAATTGGCGACCTTCTAGTCCTATCTCCTGGCAGGTATAGTTGTAGGATAAAAATAATTATTATTCTTAATTTGCAGCAGTAAATATTGCTTGACTAAAAGTTATCACTGAAGAGAGCCTAAAGCTGACGGATAAAGAAAGTGATATCCAACAAAATTGGTGAAGGCATGTTACGTTCAACAGAGTATTTTAAACTTCTCTTCTGGAAGACGGTATTTGGAAGGCAAAATAATGCTCCTCCGTGCACCGAAAGTGTGATATCAGTGCCACATCATCATGTCACCTCCAAGTGCCAAGTCATCACTATGTCGAGTCAAAGGATGACGAGGTCAACTCTCATTCATTGACTAGTCCGTGAATTAGCCAATCATATCCTGCCACGCTAGACGTGGAAGTTAAGTAGATAAAAATGATTGGTTTAGTCTTCTCTGGCTAATTCCAATAGTATAAACGTATTCTGAATTATGTCAGTAATAATTAATTTGGTCTTCCCTCCCTGATGTCTGAATTGTTGTGGCTTACCTGACAACATTAGACGACTATACTTAGTAACAGTGCCGAAAATAGTTCATAGATTAAGGGTTATTCCTAGTATAAATCTCATATTCGGACGTACGATTATGCCCATTTGTTCAAGTAAATTAAAGCTTAAACGAAGCTTTGTTTAAAGCAAAGGTAATGTAATGAAATTTTTTTTTATTTACTGTTTTAACAATAATATTGTGAAGTGAGAATGGTTTCTGAAAATAAACAAAATGACAGCCTAAACTAGGAACGTACTGTGTAGAAAATGCTGTAAAAAGAGGTTTTTTATTTTGTCACTGCACTTTCTAAATCCTGACTCATAGGTTTGCTCTGCATCTCTAGGTATTGCCCACCATACTGACTTATACCTAACTGACGGTCTGCGATTTTTAATTTGCTGCTCACCGAACCTACATTCGCCCTTTGTCCATCATAATCCGGATAGTCCGTACCCAGTAATGGAGCTTCCTCTTTCCTCACAATCTCCCCTTCTCCTTTTCCCTCTTATTCATTTCCAATTGTCAGATACTCTAGGTCTTCTCATTCGGGAAAGATTCCTTTACATTAGTCCTATGAGGGGTATCTAGCTTAACTTAAACTGGCCCCATTACCTGGAATTAATGCTACCTTATGCTAAAGACACTTACAAGATTTGAAATATAAATAATAATAATAGGATATTAAATTATTTTCCTCAAAATCTGAATTATTCAACTTGCTGTATTAATTCAGACAAGCGATGAATAATAATATTAAAACACTTATCATAAATTTATGAAATGTCTTCCCCAAAAGTGCGCCATATTAGGAGAGAGCAAGAACGTTGATAAATTGAACTATTTTCGGTTTCTTTGGTTCTCACAAACTTCCAGCTATTCACTGATTATTCATACTGTTCCAGGCCGATTGACAAGGAACAACAGAGCTTGCTTTTAGGGAGCAAAAATAATAGAGAATCATGCATTTAGGATTATCACCTGGATGTCTATATTTGATGTGGGACATCAAACCCCCTTTGTTTAAGCAAATCTGCTGACATAACGGACATTTAAAGTTAATATGCAGTAATGCATGGCCAATAAGATGGTTTAAGCGATTGAAGCGTTCATTACAGACATGACAGGAGAAAAAACCATGCGTCTTCAGCACATGATGAGATAATCCCATCTTAGAAGAAAAAGAAACTGGAGAACATTGGTTGCAGGGAAAACAATGACTCCCTAAGCGTTTTCGCCAGGTTGCATCAACTGATATCTTTTCTATTAGAGTGGCCTTGCTTTGGTCATTTGGATCATTCAATGGGTTCGCCCGGTCCGAAAGTAAAGCGGATATTGTAAAAGATTTCCCAGGAAAACACTCCAAAGTCCCACCTTTGGGTTCCGAATTTAAAGAATCGGTTAGATTTAGAAGTCGCTCTTCACTATGCAACTTATCTCCATTTCTAACAGAAAGCTCATTCTTCGCAGTTTCTTTCGGGAGAGAAAGATCAAGAGGTTCTGATAAATAATCATTAGTTTCCAGTTGAAACTGATCAGAAGGCTCATAAATCACGTATTTTCCCTGCGTCTGCCCTTGAGGCATCATTTCAGGCTAATGTAACTCCGTATCAAACATGTTTATCCGTTTTCACAATGAACTTTAATCAGCGCCTCTCCAATCAAAAGGAATAATTTGTATTCAGACGATTTTCTTGCCCAGTTTGCCTTTAAATCGATAACATGTACATCAACGTGCTGTATAAAAGAAATTTGATAGTTTTCCCAAAGACCTGATGAGTAGAAACAAATTATTATGAGTAGTGATCAATGTGCAATATGTCGATACTCATCAGAGCACATTCTGAAATGTGGATGGTCAATCTTACTGATTAATTTTGGTCAAAAAAATTGATGAAAAAATAAAAGTTTCACACTATTAGACTTCAAGATGCCATCTATCTACCCAAGCCAAGTGTTGAAAACACCTCTTTCATAATTCCCAAACCCATTTAGGAAAGCGTTTCGCAGCGCTTATCTTGAGTATACAGTGGCATCATAGGGTCTCCCCGGTGAGAAACTCGAATTTTGACACCCTTTATATTACCCAGACTTAACTGACGCGTTCCACTCACTAAATGTGCGTTGATGGGAGTCGAGCTCGTGATCTCTGATATGACAGACTAGTACGGTGACCAAGGCACCAACTCCTCCGTTAATGAACTTTTGAAAGTGAATGAGCAAGTATTTGCTCAGAGTCTCCGAACCACCGTCAGAATTACGGATAGGAAATGGACGTTAATCAGAGGTTAGAATAAGACTTTTCCATGCCGATGAACCTATAAGATATAAGAGGAGGGTGAATTCAGAGAGGAAATAAATTGGCATGGAAACAAATCTGGTGATAAGTTATTCGAAAATAATTAAGGCAGAAAAAGAAAAGCTCAAAAGTTAAATTATTCATCACCTTACGTCGGAAATATACTGGAGAAAAGGGCATTATGCAATGAAATGAGTTTGTTAAGCTATCTGATATTGTTTATTGTAGAAAAGTCAACTCCTATTTATAGGTTTTCAAATGTGTAATCAAATAAGTACTACTTTTAACATATATTACATCTAATTAAAACGGATGGCAGAAGCTGTTCAGTTGAAGTCTGAAGAATTTAGGATAGAGGCAAGCCTAAGAAACGAGAGCTTCATTCCAAACTTATTCAGATTGTCTGCAAATTTAAATTTGTTTGTTCTATAATGTATTCAACTATTGTTTATTATAATCATGGTGAAAGTTCGGATATCACGAGTTCACCCGCCTTTCTCAAACTTCCACAAGTCGGAGGAGTCTGTCGGTTTGTGGATAGTCTGCGCGTCTGTTACACATTCGCGAAGAGTCAATGACAACGATCATACAAGAAGACAAATTTTTCTTTTTCTCACGTCCCTTGATTGTGATTTGAGTTCAAGCAAGGATGTATTTTTATTAGGATTCAACATCCAAATCACACCTCTTTCTCGTCAAACACCTGCATTGGATCAGCTTTGAACAAACTGAGATAGCCCGAAACTTTAAATTTTCTCTTTTTCAATAATCGGGAATTCAAAAAGGATTAGGCAATTATGTCATCTTTACTTTTATAACATGTCCAAAGGTTAAGCCTACGCGTCTGTAGTTGTGCAGCAAAATTTCTCTTACTGTATATGGTCTAGCTTCATCTGTCAAAGCGTATTCTGAATAGCCTTTCATTTATTGCCATCCACTTGTCAATAGGCGAAGCAAACAAATAATATATAGGAAGTGGTTTGACGATGGTTTGAAATAGTTTTAAAGGATTCCTAATCGGTTCGATCTTAGAATCACCATGGGCATCATGGCCTCCGTGATATTCATGATATATTTATCCTGTGTCAATTTACTTGGTGACGCAACTGATCCAGGCCTGCCCCAACATTTATACTGACCTTTTTGTCACATACTATCATTACAAATTTACACCATTAGCTGTCCATGTATCTCTACCGTTATTTTGAGTTATTTTACGAAGAAACAAGCCACTTAGGTTTCGGGTGTATTGGCCCATCCATAGTATTTCAACGTAGTTCTAGTGAAAAAAAACGTGAGTTGATTTTCATAATTACAAAAGTAAAGATTGCACAATTTTCCTTCACGTGAAGCGAACCAAAATGCACTGACCACAAAAGTATTCATCTGAGTTTAATTTAAGTTCATTTTTCCTTTCCCCTTTTTCTCGCTCTCTTCACTTACACTTTTTTCTCTTATCCGTTCATTACAAATGAACCCACTCATGAAATTTAACAAGGAATGCCTAGAGGCGCATAACAAGTAAGAGTCGTCCCTTTAATTCGCTACCAGGCGGTATTATTATCAATTATTTTAATATTTAGTAACTGTTGAATAAAGTAATCACTTTTGATTATGAGATAGTCGAAATGAACGTAATTCAATGTTAAAAAATGAATGTCTATGTAATTCTTGTTTAAATTAAATCTTTTCTTTCTGTTAAAAAGTTTTAAAGTTTGTAGTTTGTTTAAAAAATCGATTTACAGTTATTTTTTCATTGTTTACCTTTACTATAAAGGACAATCCTTATATTTAAAGAGATATTTTTGATAAATAAGTTAATATTTATGCATACAACTGGCAAACTTTAATTATTTTTATGCTTATCAGCTTAAATTCAATTTCCTTGAATTCTCAAATTAATATATGATAATTTATTGAAATTTTCTCGTTTGACGGCAGACTTCGGGCACTTCACGGATGCAAGCCACTGACCTATGACCCCGATCTGGCTAAACAGGCTCAGGGACATGCCGAATATCTAGCTTCCAAACGTCGAATGATACATAGCTTAGCTCTTGATTATGGTGAAAATATTGCAAAGAAAAGTGGCTCTCCGGGATTTAAATTAACGGGTACGTTAGTACTACTAATAAGAAAATGGTAGAATGGATTGTTGACAGTTTTATAATCTTTGCTAAGCACATGATTCGACCTTATTTGAAGGCACTGAAGCGACTCTGATGTGGTACAGTGAAATCAGCAGTTATGATTTCGACAAGGGAGATCAAGTCGAATGCGGTGAGTTACTAATTATATTTTAGAGTAATTTTTAATCAGACACAAACCTTGGCTATGATAATCAGTACTAAATGGCATTTTTCGATTATGGGTTTTCTCCTAAAAATAAAGTTTATGTAAGTGAAGTAATTGGAATAAGATGAGAAATTTTCGAAGCTTTCCGTAGAATTAGTGAAAAATTAGAGAACGGAGTTCTTTACTGCTTTAACTCTTTCTACAAGGTCGTACTTGAGACTGAAGTCTTCTCATTACTATATTAGTAGCTAACCGTAATAATTATGGTCATGCATTTGTTCTTCTTGGTCTGAGCTGCTGTAGCTATTGTGGTAGCCTAGATCACATGAATGATCTTATATCGGGGCTGTATAGACATACATTACCAACTATTGAATCATTAAACTACTATTTAAAATAGAAAATTATAAAGAGATTCTAATTAACTAGTTTCAAACCAATTCATCTGGAAGTGACCATTTATTATACATTTCATTTATTGGAGTAATGGTAACGTATCTACCTGCAACATTAGGTATTGTAATTGCATACGTTAATTGGGAGGCCATAACGATTTGAATGTTAACAATGTATGACGGGGAAAGTTTGATGAGCTACTGATTTGATTTTCAATCTTCTGAGAAATTAGCATGAAGGAGCCGTTATGTTCTGACATAATTTGTTTGCAATTCATCAACGGTCTTTGTTTCATACTGGCGATAAAATCGTTTTCAACCTATTTTGGTATAACAATGTTATGGTCTACTGGGGCCACTCTGATCGAATAGATTGAATAAGTCAAGCCACTTATGTTGTCAGATCAGTTCGGAGGTGGCAGGCAAGCCACCCCAATTTATTAATATGTAAATTAGGTTTATATTACAAAACATTTCTTCGATAGACGTCAGTCATGTCTCATCGTCGTAGTCTCGGTGTGATGATCGGCACCAGTTTAGGTATCTATGCTCAAACACAGCAACACCGACTGTGGACACAGTAGTGGAGATCTTATCGCCAGTCAATCATTTCTAATCGCCAGGTGTTGATAGACCTCTGCCGGCTATAGCATTAGGGGAATAGAAATAGAATTTGTAGATTCTTTTCATATTCCTTTGTGTGCTATCTACATTTGGACTCTTTAACAACACATCCCTTTGTGTTCCGAATGCACGTCTTTCACACATCATTTTTTCCCACTTTGACAAGCTTATGGTAGATAACGGAGTAAGGTTCTAGCACAATAAAGTTATTTCAATCGGCTCAAACAGGTGTTTTCTTCTTTATCCAAGGTCATTTCACTCAGTGCGTGTGGGAGAATACTGAGAGGGCAGGGTTCGGTTATGCGAAAACACGAGAGGGAGATGTGGCGATTGTGGTAGCCCAATACAGACCTCCCGGCAACTACTCTGGTGACTTTCCAAGGAGAGTGCCTCCTCCAATTAATGGAAAACCGAATGTGCCAACTATTAAGGATGTGTCTATCATGTGATCATTTCTTTTCATGAATTCTACTTCAGCACATTCAGTCAACGCTTGACTTTATTGCTTGTTTTAAGAAATGACAACACTAATTTTAAAAAATAACAGGGAATGAGTTAACAAACTTTCTTCCGAACTATTACAATAACTTGCTTACAATTTTAACAATTGAATGAAAGAAGTATCTACAGATAACAAGCGCAGAAGCCCGTAGTTTTCATTAAGTTAATACGGTGCTAAACATAAAGTAACAAAATAAGCCTATCTCCAAATGAATTCCGCTACTTCGCATGAAAATTTAAATCGGTCATGATCAAATCAAATAAGGGGCGAAAAATTGAGAACATTTAAAATTCAATAAGGTAAATTAATCGAAGTTGGTAAAGGACTGTTTCACCTATTTGGGCTGTTGACCTTGAAATATTGTTTGAATGCTTGATTGCCGGTGAGCCCCACCGGAGTATTGTTTAGCTTCTCTTCTTACATCTTCTCTTAATAAAGTTTGTTCCTACCAACAACGAGTTTTGAATTGCAATTCTACGTGGGAAATCCTGTGCAAATAATTATTTTATAAGCAAACTAAAACTTCAATGCTAGTGCTTTTAATTTCAGTTACATAATAAATAACATACTTTTAACGTTAACTAAGTGACACACGGAATTTTGCATTTGCTACTTTTCGACATGACCATTAAGCCTTGTATAAAAGTCTAGATATTCTCAATAAAGAGTCTACAATGCAGCTTTTTATGCAATTTCATTGCGTAAATCATAATGGTATTTGAATAAATCAACCATTTGTGGATCGCATAAGATGAAATACTCTATTTAGAAATTCTATTTTGATGGAAAGCATACAATAACAGTGGACAATTTTCAAAGCCATTCGAATTCTTCTCCCATTTAACTGCTAAAAGGGAATTTAATTTGCTCAAATAACCGGAAAGTTATTTGAAAGTTCTTATTATTACCCCAATATTATCCGTCATTCAGACTTATATTTTATAAATGCTGGCATTATTAGAAATGCCGCCAAATATAATTACCAGAAGCTGAAAATTCATTGGCTAGTGAATCGTATGTCGTCTATCAATTAGGCATGATATTTAGTTTATCTTATTTACTCGCAACTATCTTCATTTAACGCGCTTTATTACTATTTTCATACAATTTAATAAATAAATATTATTATTGTGTCCAAATTTTATCCGATTTTAAAACATTGCATATCTATTTCGCATTTGTATCTCTAAATGTACTTTTATTTGGTGGTTAGCAAACTAGAAATGTGGAAGATTTTCGCTGGTTTGTGCGTTCGTCGGCCTGCTATTGTGAGTCCGACGCTGACACCGCTTCAACTTCAAATGCAGGATTTCTATGCCAATTTAGAGGTTCAAAAAAGTCATCTCTCATCTCATGAATTACGTCACCGCAACGATCTTGAACGTATCGCTCAAATGGCTCGAGATCAACAGTCCGATGGAGTTTATTCCTCTCCTAACTCACGTCGTCATTCTGCATCCGACGATTCTGCATCATCCCTTCTCACAGCTAAGGATATGGAACTTTCTTGGGAATCAGATGAAAAAGAATTTTGGAATGAAATCGGCAAATTAGGTCTGTTTTTTTCTTTTATGGCACTTAGATATTTATAAATGTAAATAATTTTCACTGTCATTCTTTCCATTTAGCTTCAGTGAAAAGAAACATTATTTGAGAAATTTTGAACAGAATTAAATTAATTTTGAGAATTTAACAACCATTTATATCATTTTATGCTTCTCATTTTTTTATTTCTTTCAGTTTGTGTTCATTTATCCATTCGTTTTTTAATTGTTTTAATTTTACATTTTGATATTTATTTAATGTACATTAACTTTATTGTTCAATTTGATATAATTTCTTTAACAATCTTAATCATTACTTGACCCCATATTCGATACCATTACTAAATCGTTAAATTATATTAAGTCAGTTAATTTCGTCACTTACTTTACCTCTGGAAGAAAAGATTTCTCTAAAGATTAAATACGATTCGGTATTGAATGTTTTAAAATTTCTGTTCCTCGAGCATAAGAGTTTTCTACTATAGTTCTTCCATGTTTGTACTCTTTAATGAAGTATCTTCGGGGCTTATACATCTTTAACAATGGAGTACCGATTAATTAGATATCCTATCAGTTCCATTACCCGTTTTTTATATATAAACAGAACTCCTATTTTAAATGAAGAAAGAATAACATTTCTTCAATTTTAAATCAAGTAATTTTTCTTCTTGCCCTAGAATCGAACAAATAATTCAAGATGTGCTGATTTGAATACTAGCATTCAATATTTTATTCTGAATCTATGGATTTCCTATTGTCAGAATTATTCGATAATCTAATTCGAACAAGTATTGATTTTCATACTTGACCAATGTCTGCTCGTGCCACAGTGATTAATGTACTCGTCTGCAGAGTCAGGTGTCACGAGTTCGATGATTATTGGCGTCCATCCATTGGACGGAATACCCGAATGCACAAATTAAGTCTGCCTAATAGAGCGAGAGAGTGGCAATGTTCGCTTTTCTCATGAGGGAGTCCCCAGAATGTTAGTTCTTTACCCAAGATGAACTTTGAAAACTTTAATAAATAGGCATGCGGGGTCATTGGCATAGCAGGGTTGTTTTATGCTAAAATCCATAGATTTCTGGCGTAAGGAAGCGCATTCTTCGATTTTTATGACTAATGGCTCGGATTAATGCTTGTCAGCAAAGGTTTAAGATGGTCATCTTTTTATCCTAATCTTGACTCCATTGTAGTGTAACGGTCACTCTTCTTTCCCTTAATTAAACAGGTGTCACGCCAAGAAAAGAAGGCGATGATCCACAGATGGCAGATAAGACGACTCCAACAAACACTGCTTGGCGCTACCTCGATCGCAATTTGATTCTCCTGACTCGTCAACGACTTGGCAGTGCTTTCGATTGGGGCTTACCTGTAATTGAAGTCGCTGGCAATGCCACTCTTCGTTCGGTGAGTTTTAGTTTTATCATTAGTAGTAGGAGGAGTTATCGTAGAATATAAATCATTGTATTGAGTCTTGTTGGATTATAATCTCTACAATCTCTTTGCCTTTATGTTTAAATGTTTTGCCATGCTGAGAATGTGTGACTTTTTTATTTATGCAATAGATAATTTAAGGATGGGGAAATATCTCCTGTTAATTTGTTCATTTGTTTCACCGGAATAGTTCAAAAGGGGTTTTGAGGGCTAATATGACAAAACAAAGCGTGGGTAATCTGCAGGCATGCAGTTCTCCTAATCTATAGCTGATTTATCGAAGTTGATGCACAGGTAGTACTCAATTAAAGGTGTCTGTGATGATTGATACCTGTGTTCCCAACCCCTCATTAACACTCCCTCAAATTCTCAGTTCATTTATATAATCTCGTTCACCTCCATGTTCATCTCGTCTTCTGAAAACTTCTTGTCCTAACTACTCACTATAACCAATGCAGTTACTGGAAATAGCAGCAAGAAGTGATGAGAATCAGCTCTAGCAAGATGTGTCGGCAGCATGTTAGTTTATACTTGCACTTCCGCCTATTTGAAATCGATATTGTCTTGTCATTAGTGATTAGTTGCTTGATATAACAATTGGCGACGCATATGAGATCAAATTTATGACAATTGGTGAAGTAGGTACGAAAGCCGATAATACTGTAATAAATGGTGACGCAAATGAGATTGCCAATAAAGTGTGAAAGTGGGGAAGTTGTCAGAGATATTATGTTGCAGTTTTTCCTTCCAATCACTATCATTCGCTAGTTAAAAAACTTAATCATTTTTCTCTGAATCATTTCAGGCAGCTGAGGAACTGGCAAAATCCCTTCTTCCTTCTGAATCCCATTGGAAGATTGTAGGAAATAGTCCTGTAGCCGTGCACAAGTACGCCTTTCGTATGGCCAGCGGTGGCAAACAGCGTGTACAGGTTCGTTTCATCAAGTTCTTCCACTCGTACACATTCTCAAATCTAATTATGTTAACTAGTCTCTTGTTTTACTGCTTTTAGATGTACTTTCTAAATGCATATGTGGACAAGTTATGGAGAGGAGAAAATGTGATGGTTGAAAAGAGTGAGAACAGTGGGGAAGACCGGGCGAATTTTGCCTGGTCTACTCTCGAAGAAATGGATGCCTTTCTGCATGACAAACAATTGCTTAGACGCCTTCGCACTTTCATCGTAGACTACTAAAGCCCGTGTGTCTTCCATCTTTATATACGTATTTCGTATTTTCCCTTGTACAGAATGATAATAATTGTCTTTCGATTTTGTAAATTGTTTTTATGTTCTACGAATTCCATTGATAATCTTATTTATTAAAATCTACTTATCACGTGTCAGTAGTATGTATAAATCAAATTTCAAGGCGGACACCAGCCACGCGCCAGGTTAGAGACCACAGTATCTATCGGTGTAACCTAATAGTCAGAATGATTTTTATTACACATAGAAATCCGTCAAAGGTCTAGTTTTTTCGAACAAGTTGAAGAGGGATTCATAAATGCACCCTTCCCTTTTACTGGACAATCTTACTCTTCCCCACTCCTATGATCAAAAATTAAAGTTATTTTTTATCGCAATGAGTAGTAATGACAAGAACTAATATTTCATTCTCCCAAAGCACTAGTCCACCAGGCTGCATAAGAAAAAAATATATTAATCGAGGTAAATTTATATACACTTAGAGTACAGACAAGAAGACATGGATGCCTCAAGTTTAACTCCTCTTTGCCTTCTTGTTCTGTTTCTCCTCCAGTCGCTTTAGTTTGCGGAAATCTGTGGGAAATTTTCGTTTAAATGTGCTTTTTTGGGCTCCCTTGCCTGCAGACCCAGACTGCTTCCCCACGGTAGTAATAGCGGCAGACCCGCTGAGTTTGGCTTCTCGCCAAAGTTTGGGATTCTTGGAGTAGGCTGCGCTGCCCACTAAATTCTCCACAAAACGACCGAATTTCGAGCTGGCTATTCTATCGGAGGCTGGGGCAAGGGCCTTGGCTAATTCTTCTCGAATGGACATCATGACGTTGACCTGTTGTTTTGAGGATTGTGAAGTGATAATATCGCCACTACGCCATAGAGCCTCTATCACCCGACTCCCCGACTGATCTGTAGCGAGTATTTTCAGAACAGACTGCAAATTTGGAGAATAGAAGTTGATTAACATTTGGAATGTAACCTAGCCTCTGTAGTGGAGGGTAGAGATGCCGCTACTAGATGTATGCTTTCCACTATTAACGTTAATATGAACAGATCGTGCGATAAACAATAACGACCCCGTATTAATGAGTGATATTTTCCACTCAAAAGCGTTCGAACTGGATTCCAAACTAACGGAATACCTTTACATATATATCAAGTCAAGCACTAATTCCACCCGTAATGATCTTCTTAAGGGTTATCAGGGTACAAATTAACATTTGTTTTTCCCAGATAAGAAGACCAAGAATTAAGTAGGACGAGAGGAAGATATGAGAGAAAAGGGAAGGGAACAAGCATCATCCATAAGCGAGTGGAACCTGAGTTTTGATAAAGAGGGCATTCTCCGCCCCTCGATGAGCAAGTAGTGGAAAATAAAATCTAACAATTAGAGCAGCGCAGAGTTTCGAGTCAATGAACTACAAGGACGAGCAAATTGCTTCTCTAGCTCAAGGACCAAAATCTCCCAATTTTCCCTTACTCTCTCCCTCCGTGAATACAGTGATCATTTATCATCACATATGCAATTTCAGTTGGTCTTTCATTAGTTCAGTTATTGAAAATCCAGTTCAGTGAGGGAGACGCTGATGAAGAAAATCGGGCATAAGGCGATTGAAAGCAAACTCAAATTCAAACTATTGTACCTAAACTTTAAATGATTCGATGTCATCTATGTCAATGAATCAGCTGCGGCTCAGAAGAACTGCAGTATTATTTACAAGAGGATAATAAATGCATGAAAAGCATATAGTGCTATATTTACGTCAAATTCCTAAAGGACCTATCAGATAACTAGGGACAAAGTACCATCGACTTAAAAACAATGGTTAATGAAAACTCTGCCTCAACCAGAATTTATCGAACTATTCAGTAAGGCAATTAAGGTTCATTATTGTATGACCTAAACATATGGCTTAAAGGACATAAAAGTAAACTGGCATTTCAAGGCAACTTAAATCAGCCGTCTACACTAATGAAGCTAGTAGCGCGCGCACGATGGCTCATACCTCCAAACATCCTAGTTGCAAGCTGACTGTCCATCAACGTCCAAAGAACGCGAAATTAGTGAACCCCATTATCGTAATTCAATATGTCCTCTTTATCGCTACCCGGGTTCTACTCGCTCAGTACTGACGCCTTTTGCATTTCCTTCTTATTCCCAATTCTTCTTCTTACTTCCCTCCTCACTCATTTCCACTTGCCCTACATACATATGGTCCACTTAACTCTTGGTCTTCCCATTTGGGAAGAGCTATTGCATCCTATTAGCCTTTAAGAAGATCATCTGTTTCGCAAGGGAATTTCCGTGCCTAAATTGATCGAAATATTAGTGACATGGTCGGGATAAGAGCTACTTTACTTTCATACAAAAACAATCCATACTTACCTTGAGGGACTCAAAAATGTGCAACTTTCTTTGTTCGGGAACAGAAGGTGAGAGAAGGGCACTTTCAATAACTCGATGAAGCATACAATTTCGAGACCATGCGAACATTTCATTGGGTGGAAGACTGGCTAAACTTGCTGCCAGACGTATAGGACGATGACTGAGGAATCCGAAAACCTCCTCGGCCAGTAGACAACCTGCCAACTGACATGACGTTACCTTTTCACCAGCTAATTGGGAGAAAAAACAAGTCAGTATTAGTAATCTCAAAAGACAGGAAGCATATGTAAAATCAAATTACGACACTATAACTTATAGCTGTAAAAAAGCAGTATTCAGTGAGGTCACAATCCATTTTCAAGAACACAAATTTCTAAATGAAGAAAAAGAACGTGGCAATTAAAACCTCCTAGAGTCAGGTATCTGCAATGGCCTTTCTATAATAGCATTAAGAGTATCTGCTAACAACAATACTATAAGGCTAGACCTAAGGGAGCTATCAATATAAAAAAACTTGCTCAGCGGATTGGTCTGAAAAATTCCGAAGACAAATTTAGACAAAGATGAAGTCTCGCTCATAATATTTGAGACAGTTTTCCGAATTGACAAGGTTCCCAAGTCCAGTCTTAAATTTAGGGCAGATATGTCCTGGAAATCCCCTCCCCTTGTTTGTGACCTGTCTTCTGAAAACGTATGAAACAGATTCCGAAACACAACCCCTTCCTGTACCAACCCAACGGGACGTAGTCACTTAATCTCGCGCCTTCTTACTTTGGGTATAAAAGATGTGAAAAATTGGGGAAAGTGGGGGAGGGTGGGGATAGGGTTGAGAGTATAGCCATTGCTTTGGACATCCAAGGTAGCAGTAGAAAGCACTAACATGCTGCGAAAAAAGATTGTCTCTAGACGGTTATGAAACGCATGCATAATTCTCTGACATGGAAACTTCTTAATAGCTACTGGGTACAAATAAAGACTAGAAGCAAAGCATACACGAATGAAACCCTATTTAAAAATTTGCGAGGTTTATGATAAGACCAGCAACAAAGATGCGAAACTCAGTCTTATGTGTGCTTGTTGTATAATGCTGAAATATACCCGTTAAATGTTCCCGAAAAAAGAAAACAATATCCTTATTTTAAAGGAGAGATTACAACAGATAAGACAAACTCCAATGATTTGTGGATGCTTCAAGTTTTACAAAAGTGCTATAGCAAATAGATATCTATCAATACCTGGCGATTAGAAATGATTGACTGGCGATAAGATCTCCACTACTGTGTCCACAGTCGGTGTTGCTGTGTTTGAGCATAGATACCTAAACTGGTGCCGATCATCACACCGAGACTACGACGATGAGACATGACTGACGTCTATCGAAGAAATGTTTTGTAATATAAACCTAATTTACATATTAATAAATTGGGGTGGCTTGCCTGCCACCTCCGAACTGATCTGACAACATAAGTGGCTTGACTTATTCAATCTATTCGATCAGAGTGGCTCCAGGAGACTTAAGGTTTTTACGAAAAGAAATGTCGCCATCAATCAGAATATCATCTTCCGTTCTAGCTTACCTATTTTTCTTACGCTTTCGGAGAGAAGAGAATCCAATTCTGCGATAAGTGGATGCATAACCTTACAAAATCTCGCAATTGACACTAAAATATCAGCAAATACTTTTTAACCTGAACTTAGTACGTAAAGCAAAAATCGTAAATTCTAAGAACTAATCTCTTCGAGAGGTTACAAGTTAAAGGTCCAAAAGCCAGGTATTAGTTGTTCGAGTAGAGTAATGGATAAAAACTGCAAATAAACGAACATCATTTCACTTGCAATTTGCTAAATAATCTATTTTTCCCACACTTCTTAATGCATGGCTAATTTCTACGTAATTAGATGGCCAAGAACCGATATTCTAAAAAGAAACAGATCTTTAAATATTTGGAAGCCCGTGATACGAAAACAATCCCACTTGAAACAGGAGAATGAACAACTGCTGCTAAATTCATCAATAAATTGTAGAAGGCTGAAATTTAAATTGAATCATTTGTTAAAATGTCGAAATTCCGGACGCATTAAGTTTTTAAAAAGGTAAATATGAATAAACCGTCACATATTGGAATGTCACCTTCAAACACGGAGTTGAAAAAGCTAATTTCTTTGTCTCGCAAGCTTAAACGTTAAAGTTTTGAATTCGCTTGTTCGACGACAATAATCAATAACAACTTTACACAATTTTAACATACTTTATAAGGTAGTAAAATCGAAATAACAAGATAGTATCGGTTCACAATTCTACTGAGAGTGTTTTCCTAGCACCTACGTTAAACATAGATGGGGCATCATTAAGCCCTACTGACGAAAAAATTGCATTTCGCCACCTCTCAGGTTGTAACAGAAGTTCTGTCCAATTTAGCTCATCTATGGCAATTAATAAAACATTATTTCTTCTTTCAGATAGTGTGATAATTATCATTATTAATAACTACTTCTAGCCCTAATATACATTCCAAATAAAGAGCATATAAGGCATATTTTACAGTTTGAATTCCATAAAGGAAATACGGCAAGTTTAGTAGCAAAACACTCAAAGACAATCATGGAATGTTGTGAATGAAAATACCTTCAGAAGGTAGTTTTCACCTTTCAAAAACGATGACTTCAGCCTGAAAGACGAACCGAGAGCAGAATGCTCAAACAAACTCAATTCTGGGCAATTGCAAGTTGCCATTGATGAAAATCCAGCCTGCAATACTAGAGAACTGAGCAAAACTTTTAACGTAAGCCGCCATTTGACCATACAAGGGGAAGTGAAAAGATTCGACTGGGAACGTCTGAAAGGCAGGGAATGGGCCCCTTCCCCCACAGGATTTGTCAGAAATCAACAAGCAACAGCCTGTGACCTGTTGTGTTTCACCGCGTTCTCGTGAACTTCAGGCACCTGTTTTAGGCTGAATCATAATTCACAGCGACAAGAAGTGGATCCTTCACAACAATGTTAAGTGCAAAAGATAGTGGCTAAGTCAAGACGGTGGTTCAAAGCCAATATCACTTTCAAACCGAGAAGTGGACTGCACCAGAAAAAGATCCTTTTGTGTGTACGGTGAGATTTGAAGGGAATTGTTTATTATGGACTGATGGGTGACAATCAAACAATAACGTCTGAAGTTGCTGAAGTCAGCAGCTAACTCGTTTAAAAGCAGTTTAACAGAAAAACGACCTTCTTTGATCAATCGAAAAGGAGTGATTTTGCACCATGACAATACCAGACCTAATATCTCAAGAGCAACCAAAAATCTCGTTGAAGAATTTGGGTGGGAAATCATGCATCACCCATCATATTCTCCAGATCTTGCATTAATCGATTTTCATCTTTTCAGGAGCTCACAGAATCATTTAATGGGAAAAAGACCTACTTCAAGAGAAGAGGTCGAAATGAAGCTAGTTTCTTTTTTTCAATCCAAACTGACTAAATCCAATGAAGAAGGAATGAGAAAGCTTATGATAAAGTGGGAAGATGTAATCAATAAAAATGGTGACTGTGTTGAATACTAAATAGATGTATTTTTGACAAAATTTTCATTTTGATTCAAGTTAAAACATGGACAGAACTTGTTACAAGCTGATATATATTGACCAGAAGTAATAAGAGTAGATAAACAGACCGTTTTTGGAACCTGTGTGGATGAACATCGAACATGTAACATTGCAGACATAAAATTAGAAATAGTTATAAGAAGCAAATGACTTACCTCGAGCAGTCTCCTGTTCACTTTGGTCGGCTTCTTCCTTTGGAACTTCATCTGGTTTCTTTTCGTCGTCGTTTTCATCACTACTGCTCTCACCTTCATCCTCCGAAGTTTTCAACTCGGCCACGCGTTTAAGTCGAACAAAAGCCTTGATTAGCTGATCATCGGGTTTCTTTGTCTTTAGGGAGAAACCGAATGCCTCTAGAAGCATCTAAAACAAAAGGGTCAACCTAAAGGCATAACTCTACGAAATATCCAATAAAATACCCGTGGGCCATCCGTAATGATGATCAAAAGTAATACGCTGACTATGAGTTGACATATGCGAGTCAAAAACGTGGAGTGAGATACTGTAGAAGAGAGTACGACAGTAAGGAATCGTGGTCTATCCTTCTAATTATATAGAATGTTAATACATATCGAAGATTATAAATATGGGAAAGACGGAAATGAGCAGATTCATATAACATTATTTTAATCCGTGCCAATGAAGCTTTGAAGTGTTCTATGAACAGGAATTAACCATTCTTGACTAGTCCAAGAAGTCAAGACTTAGAACGCAATATCACTGATTTATGTCATCTAAAACTAACCGATCGAAAGGGTGAAATCGATGAGCTTCAATCATACTTTAATTGGTTATCATACGACCAACCCATTTGGTACTATAATTCCTCAGCCAATTTTAGGAGTGTTTTCCATCACTCTTCCTAGAGAGGAAGATAGCATCATGAATTTATCCTGATGGGAAACTCGATGAAATTGCTTTTATCAGACAGATTTAGTCAGCAAATTGGCCGTTTCTCACTGCATGTGTGCCGATGGGCACCGATTTCATGACATCTGGCCTTGCAAATCATCACATAAATTGTTGCTTCACCGGTGAGCATTACTGCAAGCACTAAACTGCATATTAAATTCAGTTAAGGTATCCCGAACTTAGTCTAAAAACCTATTTCCTGCGCCTTATAACTTCAAGACGATAAAAAAGGCAAAATAACTGTACTTGTTCACAGTTATGCTGAACGCATTCAGCATTTGAGCCAGCGCATCTCCGACAGGCTTCAGCCAACACAATAAGAAGATAATGCTGATTAGCTTCCAAAGCCACCTCTAAACCAGGCTTTCCATCACTTCCAGGGAGTTGAAGTGCAGACATGACGGATTCTAGGTCAGTGGCACGTTTTGCCGATCTAATTACAGCCCGCAAAACTCGACAAGCATTCTCGTGACCGGCTAGAGCCGAAGCGATTGACACTTGCATCTCCTCTTCAGAATCTCCTGATGACAGTGAGAGAGTTAGAAGGTGATCTTCTAGCAGTTTTTGAACTAAACGACCAGGAAGAAGACTAATTAGAGTCTCTGTAAAAAAAACCGCCACAGGATCAGAGAATCCCATTGGAAGTCTATAATAAAGGAAAAAACTGCCTTTCAAACCAATCTAATTAACTTAATCAAATTAGAAGAACATACGGATGAATATTTTGGCCGTAAAGCTGAATCATCTCAGCTTTTTCATCTGTTTTTAAAATTTTAGATCGTCGAATGATGGTTGAACAAATTGCCTCAAAATCACTCTCCATCCGCTTATAGCAAATAATTAGGAGTATCTGGAGAAAAGCTCCAGACATAGAATCTCTAACGTAGTTATTGAATTCTTCGGAGAGTAGAAATATATTTACTAGTTCGGTTATTTTGCTTTTGTAGGTTTGAGGATCAAGAGGTTCAGAGAGAGTGATTTTGGTAATATCGTAGAGACCAGAATGAGGAGATTTAGGGACACTGACACCTGTTAAAAGTTGAACGTAAATTCTCAAAGCCGGAGAAGAGTGAGTTTCCTGGAGAAGTGTCATGTAGTTCTCCCACATAAAGTCAAGATACTCTTCGATAGAGGAGGAAACTAGAGTGTCCTCACGAAATTCTGGATTGGCAACACACTGTCGAAGTGCAGCGTGCAAAACATGGTGCGCAAACTTGGTATTAAGGACTGAATGCAACTCCTTCGTAAATGTTTTTAAAAGTAATCCAATTGCTTCAGCTGTCGCATGAGGAATCATTTTCTCTATGCATGTAGCAACTCTTCCGTTTGTACAGAGTGACCAGCCATCCTTCATAAGTTCAATAAATGTCGTTTGCACGAATTTTTCTACATGAATTAATGTTGTTGCAACAGATAGAAACAACTTAGTATTTCAATTTGAAAATAATTACCTTTCTCATTTAGTCGACAATTACGAAGAAGAAATTCCGCTCTACCTTCGAAATACTTAACTTTACGAGGATCCGTAATCTTAGGCGCCATCTAAGTCCTAAATCACGTGCAATGAGACAGAGTAATACTGCAAACACGGGCTATTTGTGATATTTGACACGACCCTTAAATTATCCGACGGAAGCAAACATTTTCATTTACGTCTAAAATAAAATTTCAACACACAGAATTTAATTCTTATTGTTAATATTATTTTTATCAAAGCTATGTATGTTTAATTTTAAATTTTCATTTAAATATTCCAATATTTTATTAATTAATAAAAATTCTCCGAAAATACTATAGTATTTAGAAATCTTAAATACTCTTTATTAGAATCACATTTATTGCTTTATATATGTCTATGTAGTTCACTTTAAGTCGTTTTATTAGATTATAATGTGCTCTGTTGAATATCTAAATTTATTTAGCGTTCTTAATCTTTTGATCTTCTTCGTCATTGTTTGATTTATTTAGATATAATACCTGACCAAATGTATTTTACTGTTTAAATTATTTCCGAAGTAGCGCACCGGTGTTCGCGTAGCAAAGATAAGCGCTTCACCCTGATTGGCTGAATCTGATTTGTCGCAACTTCTGCCTTCGGCTTATTTTTATTTGCTCAGCATTATTTCCTGAAATTTTTTCATATCTCGCCTCTAAGATTGAACAATGCGTATCTTACGTGTGACTTCCTAGGGGATGCTGCGTTGTCAGTAATACTTTTACATATTTTTCCGTGATAGACTAAGTCGAATACTTGTTTAATGTGTTTTTTTCTAACTGATATGCGTTGGCATTGCCAATTCTTTGCGGGGAAAATGACATTTAGCATCATCCTCTTATATAATTTACCTGGAAATCTGTGATCTCATAATATTTCATACTTATTCATTTGGTTTCAAATGTATTCCATGGGAGATTTCCCACATTTTCACGCTCGCATGTGAGTTTAATTTTCATTGCTCAAATATCCTTTGGTCGAAAAGTTTTATAGGAGAAGCTGTAACGCAATTTCGAGTGGAGTTGTTTCTAACGGATTTACGCGATTTTAGCAGATTAATGCCAGAACGTAGTAAACAAGCGTTAGAAACTGGAACACTCTAAGCATAGTGGCAAAGTACTACTCTCTATCCGGGTGGGTGGCTGTTTCGTTTCCCCAACCCACCGCCCATCCCCTTGTGTTAAAAATAACATCTACAAATATTGGCTAATCACATGCGGATTGCGAACATGATAGCCGTGTCCGATTACGTCACTTGCTCCACGTAGTTAAGTCGTGTGAACCAATCAGAATTCACCTACTCACGGCCTGTCAGTGAAGCTCCTCCGCTTTGCCAAAATGGTATCCTCCTCTAGTGCCTAAGATCCTAAATGTTTTTTGAAACGCTTTAATTTATTTAGGCTACATTTTATAAGCTTAATCTGATCAGGCTTTTTGTTGTCTTGCCTTAAATTGTCAACTTGCTATCTGTCTTCAGTGGTGAATTTGCCAAATTTTGGCTTTGGAATCTCGTGACAGTGCTGAGTCATTATCACCGCCCCCGCATCTCTCCTAGAAACTTAACTTCAATTGTCTAGATAATTTAATTTTCATTGTGATCTGGTCTGGCTCGCTCAGGTTACCCCAGCGATATTTAGTAATTTTGGGCTTTTGTTTATTCAATGGAGAACAAAAGTTGTATACTCTAGGGCTGTCGTAGACAATTCCTACGTCACTATTATATCCTGGTAAAGACCGCTTTTTGTAGTTTTATTCATTTTTAAGGTTCCTTCTCTGTTTACAGCTGAACAACCTAGGGTTTTAATTTATTCTGCGCAGTTTCACAGTATTTTCCTCGCACGATGGCAGTGTAATGCGCACTAACGCGTTACCATCGAAAATCGATATTCCTCCACGTAGGAGTTGGCTGCACCAAGCGCTGTGCGCAAGTGTGTATGCTTGTGGGGGGAAAGACAAAGATGTGAATTTGCACTGCAATCGTGGGAACTGCCAAAGAAAGGTTGAGTCATGTGTGTAAGCCTCTCTCTCTCTCTGCACGAAACTCTTTTAACTTCACTTACTGTGTAAGTGCCTTCTCTATTCTCTTTAGCTAGATCCGCAATAGCTTAACTTCACAGTTGAATTAATCTAAGTTTATAGATTTTCCATCTCTTCTCAAAAAGTTTGCGAACTTATATGAGTTAGGCATCATTAATGAAGCATTAAATGTTACGTTTAAAGCAATGGTATCACATTTCACGCTATTTTTATAGCCTTGCAAAAGAGAGGTAGAGGCAGGTTTTATGCACGTTCATAATTATTGATGAAACCTTAACTGCAATCATGAAGTTAATTGCCGCGCTTTTGTCACCTGAAATTGTGCATATTTATTCTGCGTATTTTGAACGATAGAGATGGATAATAAATTGGTGATAGTTTAATTTACTTGGAGGTTATATAACTGGAGTAACATCACGCGCAATATTATCGACGTGTAATAGCCGCGATAAAACAATCTCATCTTCCCTGAATCGTACAAGTTACGAGTTTCTTTAAGGGGAAAATTTTGTAAATAAACAAAAAAATCCCTTCGAAATTCTATTCCATTTTGATTTTGGAAAGAATATGCTTAGAAGCGATGTTTAGTGTTAGGCAACTCCAAGGTAATTACATTTTCTATGTGCCTAGTTAGCATAAATGCTAAAATGCACAATCAGTTTCATGATTGCATAATTAACTACTCGTCAAAGATGAATTTACGCGAATACCTGGCAGTTATGTATGGGTTAAACAAAGCTGTCTATTATGCGACTACCCCCATCCTCTCAAGCAATATTAAATTCCGATTTAGCTCCTTCCGAAGGACACACACCCACATATAAATTGATTTTCTCAACACTAGTTACCATAATCCGCACCGAAGTGAGCCAATTCAGGATACACACAGTTTAATGCGCATCTTCTGAGTATAGTCTTTCTACTCACACTATGTTTAATTAAAGTGCGCAATTTGAGTTAGCATGTTATTCAGGCATGCACTCAGCTCTGCCAACTATGTGAGCCTAAATCCCACTTCATGGATTGAGGAGGAAGGGCGAAACGGTGACGCAGTGTTAAGCAGACATCCCTTTCACTCTCATTCCTGTCCTCTTAACCAATCGGATCACTGGTCGAGTTATCGTCATTAGTTGATTGGTCACTCCCAAGGTAATTATACAGGAGCGCACCAGTCTTGTTTCACTACCTTACGTTTATCAATTAACTCGGTGTTGTTCGGTAATATTAGGCGAGTGTGTTTACACACTAAACGCAAATAGGATGGCTTTTGTTTGTTCGCTGCTAGAGTTTGGTTGCTGTGTTGCAGTATGTAACAAGATGTCTCATGCTTGTGTGTTTGGGAATTGTGAATTGCCACCAAAGCACGTGTGACTCGAAGAGCCTAAGATCAGGCAGGGGAGCTTAATTAGGCAAAAGATAGATGCTTTGCGTGTTTGAGCATGGCATCCTAATTTCCATTTCCAATGGGACTTGATGTAGGGCTAGACGGTCCTTGAAATTCGTTAAAATAGTCTCTGATATAGATAACTCAGATGAGAGTCCTCATACTATTGGCATTTAAAAGTCAAACCGCAGGTAGATCAATGACAGTTTTGTCCAATTTATCCTGTCTAGATTAATTGTCAAGATTTATTTTCAATCGTGAGGATGACATACCATATGAAGATCACCCATGGGATATGACAAAACATGTACTCTGGAGTTCTTGCAGAATAATAAAATCGGTAATCGAACGACCCGTGAAGTGTCGGTTCTAGCGTTATTTGTGACAAGCACTGATAAATGTTGATTTAACATTACAATATAGGCCAGAAACCTTCCCGAAATTAATACATAATTCGAAAAATTCTAATTCTATTCTTTTAAAGACAGACGTAAAAAAGAACACCTAAATTTTGACGATTTGTCAAGATCTTTGACAAAGCGGTCCAGTAAAGATGACGTAATTTGATAGATAATTTTTGATGAAACAAACTAAATCCAAGATCTAAACTATATAACACTTCCTCTGTTAACAAGAAAGCACATGAAATAATTAAGATTTCTGGTAAAAACTATCTATTTGATGACGGGCCGTGCAATTAGTAAAGTTCATTTCATCATTACCGGGGAAAATATGACATCGCTAGGTGGAATAGGGTGTATACTAAAAAGAACAGAGGTTTAATACAAAGATATCTAGAGACAGTTTTTTAAGTATCAAATTGGGCTTTATGCGTTGGCATATTATTGTAATGAACTATCGATTAAATTTGCACTTATAGATCGGTCACACTAGTCCAACTGGCGTGGATATTTTCAATACAGATTAGTACCCAATTAGTCGGTCATTAAAAACTTAGATTAGTACATTAGACACTCTGTCAAATTTTTATTTTAAAGGTGAATTTTAATGGGCCATATAGGTATCTTGTATGTGCCAATTTAATGAGTTTATTAAGAGCGGAATACAAGACTTAATTTATTATTCAACATTTTCATGTTTATTCCTCTTTACTTAATAGCAAGCACAATTTACTTAGATATTAACGGAAAAATTAGCCGTTGCTACAAACAGAGGGTGGGATCCGAAAATGTGTCTTCTCAACCATCTGCCATCCTAAGCCCATTAAGGGAAGCATTAACTACACTTGACTTGAGTAGAGGGAAACAGTCTGGAGCCACATTGATAAGAGGCACGCATTCTAACATCCCTCCGATTGATCAGAATTAACCAACACGGTCGGTCATCCACATCACTAGGTGTGAATTGATGGGCGAACATTCTGTGAAATGAAAACTATAATTTGTCTAGAAATTCTGGCTGAAGCGTATTATACACTTCTTATTAGGGCTATGTAGGGGGAAAAATTTCATTCATATCGTACTCGCAAGACAAATAATGAAGATAAGAATTGTAACACTTTCATTTTCCTTAATAATGGCCAAAGAAAATTAATTCATCTAGGAAATTTTCTTTGTCCACAACAACTGTTCTTTCGCTGGGATCACACTAATTAGAGAATTCGCGTTCAGCCCTCTCTTTTGTTTCATTAAAACATGACATTAAAAGGAGGCGTAGGAAAGAATCACATGTCTAATTGACTAAAGGGGCCACCTTTCTCTCATATCTTCTCCCTTTCTCTAATTGCTTACACCAAACACACAAGTGGTTGTACTTTAAAGAAACACGAAATTACATTCTTTACAACAATCGAGTGTGCTGTAGTGTCTTATTGCCGTTTTAGTCGTTCAGAGAGCCCACATAGTAGATAACGGCCACAACACTGAAGCGAGAAATGAGTTTGAAAGTTTCTGATCCTAACGCAGTTATTCGACTAACATCTCACTCGATTTAGTACCAACGTACGAATGGTAGGATATAATAAACCTTCCCTTATTTCAGTATGCATGATAAAGAATTCTGTGCTGAAACCAAACTCCTGAAATAGAGATTAAACGACTTAACTGAAACAAATCTGATGAGGCTCAAAGGAAGGTCCTAACTCAAGACTTCTGTCAGTCTAATCTTTGGCAACTGGTACAACTTCGCTCAGCTCAACTAGAAAGAGGGAGTATTTCAACAATTAAGATACAGCAAATTAAGATGGAGAGCGTCGAAATCTCCCAGCGATTAAAGAGGAAAGTCATACTGCATATGTTCAATGCTACAGAATGCATAAGAGTTAACCTTAACCAGCGCTCGAAAACTGTAAAATAATGCCAAAATATAATCTCAAAATTGGTCTGAGCAATATATTATTGAGTAGAAAAACGTCTAATTTTCCAGACTACTTCCTTATTTCCAATCAATTGATCAAAACTTATTTATCCCCTAATTTTGAACACTAAATTTAAAACCTACTGACCGACGGACAATAGTTTCAGCGGCACAACTAACTTAGACTCAAGTGAATTCGAAGGGGTGGGATGGGGNGGGGGGGGGTGGCTAAAATGCTTTTCCTCCAGGACAAGTTAACAATTGAACAAAGGTACAAGGTCTCTTTGTATAATTGACAGTTTTTGGTCGACCCACCAGCGAAACCATAATAGGTTTTGACCAGACTAACTGTCAAGGTTGTCAGGGCCAGCGTGCGCCCGAATATTAAAAGAATAATGACGATTTGGTAGTAGTGAATTGTGTCGTGACTTTAATGTCTTAATTCTCAAATTGTACGATCGAAATCTAATTGGAAGCGCATTTATGGATTTTATAAATAATAATGATCTCACTTGATGTTAGGCCGTTTACATGATCCTAAAATAGCGTCGCTTGGATAGCTAAATTTGTTATATAATATAATATACAGACAGATGATTGAGGTTAGAGTTTAGGAATTACTAGCAGTCACTACAAATATTGCTTTCAACTATTTGGTGACACCCAGTATCTCGAGGACTAATCTTGAACGCCATATGGGGCTGTCTTGATCTTGTCAACTTCTAAAGTCAGCTGCAAATTAAGAGGATTAGATACTCGCAGATTAGCCAGGCAAGGCTTTGTTGCATCAATTCAAGCTTGTCGATGATCTCTTCCTCCACTGACTAAATATACTAGATCATGGCTTCATATGCATAGTGGTCAACAACGACTTCAGTGCCAATTTTCAAATGCTTTAAGTCTAGTGGGCATTGGATAAAGGAGAATACTCTTATCCTAAAGAGATGAAAATAACATTTTGCATGTTGGAATCTTTGTACAATAAGCACAAATATGCGTAAGCGGTTAACCTTGCCAAACGAGATAAGAGAACAAGGGTTCGTTGCCTCGTCAGGAAAATGGATTCTATCGAAAATGAACGTAATTCAAAATTTGTCCTGCCCAAGGAATTCTATCAACTCAGCTATTGTGCAATTTCTCCCTCTTTAACGCCCGATTTGATTGTCTTTGAGCGTGAGGAGGACTTATATGACTTTGTAGGCACTGCAAACTTTCATTGTTTCGGTACCTTAATAGAAAAACGGTTCATCTGTCTTATTTTCAGCTCTAGATTTCAAGCAAAGCCTTGATCATCACTGAAACCACATCCGTTAAAATTAATGGAGAAAAATCTCAATTTGAAGCTACAAGAAATGGCCAGAGAGAGGTTAAGATGGTGAATCTCACTGAATCTGACGCCATGCTTACGCTTTCGATGCACAAAATGTGTGCATTTATGCCTCAATTCACACAGGCGAATCCTTTCGTCTAACAGAAACCGTGTTTACCTAGTCCATGCTGCCGATGTTGGCAGTTCTCTCAACAGTGTCCTTTCAAGCAGTATCGGTGTAAACAGTGCGTAAGACAATTGCCCACGGTCTTCCCCAGTGCTCCCAGTCGTCCGCCAATAGCATAAACATAACTGATCAAGGATAAAAGTAGCAAAATTTTCATAAAAGAATCGCCGCCATAAACCTAAACCGAAATACCACAACAGTTTCTTGGCTACTTTCCATATCGACACCAAACCAAACCGGAAAATAGCCGTAGTTCCGATCCAGAAAGGCTTCGGGCATTTATAGAAATACCACGGCCTGCGAAGATTACCACATTACATTTCTTCTTGGGTCTCATCAACTACTACAGTACATTTCTGCCAACACTGCATAATTGAGTTGTTGAGAAAAAATGGTAAATGGCATTTGACTCCCAAATGTGGAAAAGCTTTCATAAAGCTGAGGGACATGCTCGCTTCTGATATGCTGCCTTTCATCACAGCTCAAATGTACCAATTATAGGGGCTTCGAACTCTCTCATGTCCTCCCAGATGGTTGCTCGAACTCTTACAACAGCTGAGAAGAACTACGGCTAGATCGAAAAGGAGTCTTTGACCGTCATGTTTGATGTAAATAAGTTCCATAAATTCCTCTAGTCATTTCAATTCTGACTATGGAAGACGATACGATATTTGATGCCGTACCCAAACTACGGTACCCAAAATAACTCCAAGTGATATACAAAATGCGACAACTAAAGATTCAGTGGTAAAGAATTTCATGAAATAAGTTCTCACAGGATGGCCAAAATCAAACCAAAAGGGCGATCTGCTACAACTTTGTAGGCGGCGTGATAATCTTTCTGTGGTTAACTCATGCTTAATACTTGCAGATCGTGTCATCATTCATCTAGCACTCGAGAGGGAATGGACAAAAATATCGAAGTGGTTATCGAAAGATGTTCTAAATGCCATCAAGCTCCTGAGCTTTCCAACAAAATGTGCCTTGTCGTGGTAGATTTGCACTCAAATTGGCCCAAAGTTATTCCATAAAAGTCTTCCACAACTGCCATATTGATCGGTAGCTTTCGCCATATATTTTCAACTCATGGATTACCAGAGACCATTATTACCGATAACGGCACTCAGTTCTCTTCAGCCCTCTTTCAAGACTTTTGTCAAAGCCATAATGTCACCCTTGTCTACTTTTCACCATATCATCCTGGATCAAATTGTCAGGCAGACCTATTCTTTGAAATCCTAAAGCAGGCACTTCAGAAATCACGTGGAAAGAGGCCAAAGAGGATCTCAGTGCGTTTCTTTTATGTATCGAACAATGTCGCATCCAGCGTTAAATAATTGAAATCCAACCGAACCTTTTATGGGACGAAAATCCAGGAGGATCCATTATGCTTTTCTTCCAAAGGACTTACCCTTCCCTAGTTCATGCGCCAAAAGGATTCTTACAACCAGCACAGCAGTTTACGTGCAAGATTATCGGCCAAATGACACATGAGCAGTTTCATCAGAGTTCGGGGAGGTAGCAATATGAAGTGGATGTTGATGGACAAACTGGGTGCACCATCAAAACCGCCTCCGTCCCGGGTATGCAGCAAAATCATCAAAGGTGGAAACGGGTCCTCTGGATATCGTTTTGGGTGCTTTCGGCCTCCCACGGCTTGGAAATAATGAAACTCTGGAAATCCAACCCTGGAAATCAACAAAAAATTCGTTGGGAACGTTCTGGGAAATCCTCTAAAATATTCCAGGTGGATTCAATATTCTAAGTTATGATGGAAAACTTTCACCGGGGGTGTTGGATAAATAGAATATTTTATGCAAAAGAAATAAAGTTAACAGTTTAGCATGTATATTAATAATTATTTTCAAATTTTATATATTTGCTAAAATACACTACTGTGGGCCGTTATTGGGTATAGCTTGGAGTAAATTTTCCTAATCCCAGTTCTTATTGAATTTGGGGCATTGTGGCTATTTTGAGAGACTTATAAGATTATAACAGCGAGTAAAACTACATTAATCAGAATTTCGCTCCCAATGTTGGCATTAGGTTTAATGTGAGCCTATTTTCGCGAAACTTTTGATGTGGTACAAATTGTCGACGAATGAACATCTAAATTCCAGTACGTATTCTTCTACCTAAGCTCTATAGTGAACAAGTAAAGATTTAGAGGCTTATGGATCAGATCTCTCTAACCTCTCTTCAAAATCACAAACCCAAAACTATACATCCGCTTGTTCGATCAGTATAACATTTACTAGCTACATTAATAAGCAGATGATTATTACGGAAAAAATACGCGAATAAGAAACTACAGATTGAAATCCTACAACGAGAGATATTACAAAACAAAGTGACTGCAATTTAATAGAGGTGGACAGTCCTACACCCAAATACCCCCATACTCAACAACAGAAAAAAGTAGTCTTATGTATTCGCACAAGTTATATACTTTTAATATAATAATATTAATAGTAATTAATATCAGTAGTATATATCCGTGTTTGTATAGTTGTGAGACAGGGGGTGGGGGTAGAGAGAAGGGGTTAATAGATATATGGGAAGGGAGACACAAAATATCAGAAGAGGAGGGAGTAATGTGTACAGACATGATTGTAGTGGTATCGTTATTATCAGTAGAAGAAGTATTATTATTTTTTTTCTCAAGACAAAGTGAGAGAGAAAGAAGGAAGTAACTGTACACTCAAAAAAGATAGAAAACGGTTCTTGTCTGACTGTCTGCATGTATATTTTGGTGTGTGTAGTATTGTGATAATATGTTTGTATAATTTAGGTATAGGCTAAAATACTCTCAAGAGATGACTATTTACATGGGGAGGAGGAGGGGAGAGACAAGGGTGTTACAATGGTGACAGTGGTGATGGCAGCAGCGGGGAATTAGACGGTAGTTATGACAATGAGGAGATGGGGAAGTTGGGCGCTTATAATACTCTGATGAAGATCCGGAGCAGCTATTCGGAGAATTGCATGGGAGAAATCACAGGGAGGAAATATGTGCACCACATAGAGACCCTGCAAAGGAGAGAGAAAACAATAAGAATTAGGAGTCATTCTCTAAAGTGCCATGGTGAATGGCTATGATTTCATAACCAGTGATATTGTCTGACCAATACGTAATTATAACAACCACTACAACTCCTCAAGCTCATTAGGGAAAGCATTAACAACTGGCTTGGGTAGAGGGAAGGTATATCCTAGGCTGCTCATTTGAGAAAATTGCATTCTTCAAACCCTCATTTAAAACAGACACAGCTACTGCAGCTGGCCAGCTACATCAGTGGATGTGGGTCGATCTTGTGACCTTTGATTCAGAAGAAACGCACCACTGATGCACAATACATACTTTTAGACATTTCCTAAACAGATGTGAAGAGCTAGTTCACACAAAGAAAATAACCAATAATTCTTTGAAAATCAATACTATGTGCGATACACTCACTCTAGAAGCATAAAACTAAATGATCTCAAATATTTACAATTGATTGGCAAAAACACTACGTCCGATCAAGTAAGTTATACCAAGTGAATTGTATTAACTAAGATTTAATACTGAAGTAACGGGTTAGAAAATCGTAGCCACTTTTGGAGCAATAAAAATGGGTAGATACAACAACTTATTATTTAAATGTACATATCTCTAGATGATCGCTCTAAAACATAAGCACAAACGACCTTTTCAAAAAGGCTATGGAAAGGTGATGCATGGTTTCGAACTCGAGCTAATGAATGAAAAGCATTTCTTAAAGCTAGGCTGACCTTGCTCCAGATCGAGAATACTATACTCATTACCTTTGAATTATAAAAATAAATGAAAACACGTGATATTTCAAATTGAAATGCTTCGAAACCTAACGATGCAAACCCAATTATTTGAAAGTTAATTTTTCAAGTCCTAGTTTCCTTCATTAGAATTTCCCTCAAATATACCTGACGAACATTCAAAGCATTAAGATTTCAAATTAGTTCCCTACTTATCTTAGCATAGTTCCAAAAGTATTGCCGATGTCCCTTTTTCATTCATAAAACTATTTCAAGAAATCCTGCAGAAAAAAAAAATGTCAATCTTCTGTTCGTTGCGCAATCTTACACAACTCAATACCCATATTAAGTATAACAAATCGCTAAACCGTCGCTAGCCAAGGTAAGAAACACTTCATTTTCCTCACTACGCTTACATAAAATAATCAATACCGGAGGGCGAGAGTAGCAAGAGACAGGCATTCTAAGAGCTAAAAGGGGAGAGAGAGAAGGCTAGTTCCGTCGCCCTCTCAACCTAACCCAAACTCCTCCCTTAACTACCTTTTGCTTGCTGCATGCCGCCTAGCTACGACGACATTATATGCGCTAGCCAACGAGTGCGCACGTGTGCGAAAATCGACCGATACTCGCACGTGCCCACGCGTTAGCCTTCTTTTCGCGCGCTCGCATATAGGCTGCGGGAGAAAATGATTGGCTGTATGGCACGTGTAGTTACACCCATGCACGCACACGTATAGCTAACAATTGCTGCCGGTGTATATCGATTGATTACGAAGCGACGGGACGTGAACGTTATGGCCTAGGCTAGGCTAATTCTGTAGGCAGCAAGCAGCAGCCGAAGAAGCGGTAGTAGCAGTTGCAATTAATCTCACAGTGGGGCGCGTGCGAAAGGAGGGTAGTTAGCTAGCTGGGGGATAGAGGGAGAAAAAGTAATCTAAATTTAGCTATAGAGCAGCAGTCGCTGCGAATCGGCCATAAACCTCCTCCTCGTCGCCGGATTTACCCGAAATATCGACCAGAGAAAGGCTAACCATTTATCTACTTCTTTAAATGGTGTGTGTTCAAAGTCCACACACGCTGAGAGGAATTTGTTTGCTTAGTCATCTAGTCCGTTGGCACTGATTCATGGACACGAAAAAAGTCATCTGAAGTTCGTAGCCCTGGCTTTTATAGACACCGAGCGCCAAACAATCGACGACGTGTGTTCTTGTAGAGATGGAGTCAATGTGTGCATAAATCCGGATCATCGGTTGAAAGAAAGCACCCTTTGCAATATGTTGATTATCTACCGAATAGTCATTCTTTTGTTTACAGAAATCAAGTTAACTATAGAATGAATCAGAGATTAAGCGGCTCCAGGAATGAAGCCATAGGAATTATTGAAAAAGAACTGTTCGCTATGTGCTTGGAATGATTCGAAATGACAGCAAAATCCACGATAATTTGGTCGGCAAATTAAATTACAATCATAGTAGAAAACTGAACAGGATAACACTCATTGGACACAGAATTTCTTTATATGTGGAGGGTATTGCAAGCAGGACTAAGAACGTTATCCAGTTTGTTATAAATCATTAAGACTCCATGACACGTAAAACTGAAAGATAAAATAATCCAACTCGATAATTTAATTAATCCTAGTCTTCTTACAATTACGAGAAAAAAATTCAGGCATTTGTCCCTTAAAATTTTAAGCATACACAGTTTGCAACTTTTGACGTAAATATAAGGATTTCATTTATGAATTCTATTTGAACACGGACAAAAAAAACCCAAATGGATGCATTTTCACATGTGCGTCTGTATACTTGGAATTATAAATATAAATTAAATAGAAAATTTTCACGAAACAATTTATTCACTAAAAACCCCCACATCTTTTGTGTATCCAAGGTTTCCAACTAAATTTTGATAAGATAGTGAAAAAAAGATGCATGTTAGAAAAAATCACAGAATGTTACAAAACAGGACATTAATAAAAGCCACATCTCCTCTATCTAACCAAAAGTTATTTTAACATATTTTACTAGATGGCTTATTTATTAATTAATCTACAATTAAAACGGAAGCAAAATTTCGTTAACGGGGTAAAATCCTAGAAACAGAACCATGCTTTACCCTACGTCATCCCTAATTTTTTCCAGGACAGAAATCCAGACTGCGCGGGAGGAGAAGGGAGCGTTTAGGTCAAGTCCCTAATGCGGACACGTGACCGACTTTCAGGTCATGACCTCTTCGGTACGTGCATCTTTATACGTCTAGGTAACCTTTAAGGGCTTGCTGTTAGGCCAATAAGAATGGATATGCGTTTAAACTTAAGATTTTCATTTAATTCTTTTAGAGCTGTTTGAATATCAGAAGATATAGATGTGGCACACAGAACATAGGTACATCAATTTTAAGGCGTAAATCCTATAGAATGAAACCAGACTAGACATGACGGGATATAATCCTTTTCTCACTCCCCGAAGGTAATGTTTTTTGAGGGGGAGGAGGGGAGGGGGGAACAAGACGAGGCCAGAACACAGCAATTTAGGAGAGGCGCGTATGTTCAGCTAGCCAGGTTGATGAGTAAGCAAAGGCAGACAGAATCTGTACATTCCCTCAACATATGCTACGGTCATCGATTGCCAATCGGTGTACTAGTACTAGTAGCAGAATTTCTACCATGAATGCAGCAGACAGCATACACATAAATAGATCATGCAAATTTGATGAATGGTGAAGGCTGAACCAGCTGCTAACGTGGAAAAAGAGTAGATTTGCTTTCCCTTTCCTTCCCCTACCCTCAACCAAATGTCAAACACATAAAGCAACCGAATTCCAATCTTTTCTTGAAGACCGAAGGGAGGAAGCAGCAGAAAGTTGGCTTGGGGACATCATGTGATGTGCCTTTTCGAACAGTTGCGGAGGCAATGGAGAGATTCCTTCCGCTAACTGTGCGAATGAAAAATGGTGGAGAAATTAAAATGAGGAAAAAACTTAAAAAGAGAAGAAATTGATAGAAATCAAGATATACATTTAAAATAAGAGGGAACGAAGTATGGTCTACCTACCCGACGGAATGAACATTTAAATTCTCATAAAACAATTTGGCAAAAGGAGGTCCATAACCTTCAAAGTCGAATCTTTCGAGGAGAAAAGCGAAAGGAATTCAAAATTCAGATTTTAAGAAATTGAATCAGTTCTTTAGTTTTATCTTTTCCCAATTCTAGATAAGTGAAAGGTATACTCCTTTGATGCCTATATTCAGGTCTAACTAGTAGGAAACACATCTTAAGTACCCTTGATAATGTTAGAGGTTATATATCCAAAAGTATCCATCAAATATCTATTTAGACGCTTCAAATCTTACAAGAGGGAATTTAAGCTGAGGAAATGACCAACTTTTTTCGATAAAAAACACCGAAGTCTACAGACCACAGATCCTCTCCCAAATCCTAGAACAAGTCTGACAGTTGTATTATAAACCATACATCTTATCATAACATTTTTTTAGATAAATAATAAAGCTCACACATAATAACACTAAAAATACAGTAAAGTTTACCTGAACGGAACCAGGTTGTCCAACATTGATAATTCCAGCAGCTCCCTTCTCAAGCATGTATCGAATGAATCCCTCCTCGAGTACAACGTTCTGTTGAGCCAAATCAGCCCGATTTGCACCTGAAGCAAACGCAACACACGCACAAGCAGCACCCTCCTGACCAATCTTTCGATGAACTGCATCCAACTGGGAGGCTTCCAGCCGCATGCGTTGAACAATTCGCAGAGGACCTCCTGAGGTAATTAGGGCCTGCTGTGGCGTTCCACCTCCCCCTGCAGCCAGTGTGGAAATGCAGGCTCGAAGAAGATCCGTATTTCCCTGGACGTAATGTAGAGCTACACTCACTTCTGAGTTCTTCAGAGACAACCGCCCTTGCCACACGAGGGGATAAGTCTAGAAATAAAAACGCAGAGATTACAAAATCTGGTAGCCAAAAATGAACACACTCACTTTCAGTTATTCCATTCGGTAACTTATCGATTTTGGCTTATCATCTCCATATTTTGGCGGAAAAGACACTTGACAGACGAGTTTATAGTGCGCACGTATTGATGTATACTTCTACGAGCCCCAACTGCCGGCTAACGATTTTTTATTGCTTGCTCATGAGAGAGAGCAAAGGACACGAAATCTATCATCCCCCTTATCATACTTCAATAGGCCCTCTTTATCACAACCCATACAGTGTTGACGATTTTCTCCTTCTCTTCCCTTCCAATACATCCATTCTACTCCTTCCTTCCCTTCCTCTCTCATTCATTTCCAATTGTTCAATATACTCGTGGTCCGACTTAACTCTTGGCCTGTTGTATACTGTCAGCCTTTAAGAAACTTCGTTTTGTAATGGGATTCCTACCCCTAAAATTGATCGACCCCTTAGACTATCCCTACAAACAGGATCGGTGCTACTGTTTGAAATTTTTTATCTGAATTCAGTCTGCATGCAAAATTACGAACGTAACAAAGATATGACACTGAGCAAGTGATCTCCAATAATTTATCATATGCAATAAACACTTCAAAGTATCATGTTTTTTTATCTTCTATCCGTCCTTCATGCTTTTACTCCCCCTGGGTCTATAATGAAAACTTTAAGTAATTAAATAACCATTAGACCTCCACATCGAGCCTAGAGGGCCCAAGGAATGTGCTTGATGGGTAGATATTTAAATGAAAAAAACTTACCTGATCAAATCCTCCAGATCTTTGAAAAGGTGGAGTAGCTCTTGAAAGATGATTGGAGCTAACTGAAGGTGGTGGTGGTTGAACTGGACTAGGACTAGAATTATTCACGATTCCGCCAGGATGTTGTCCAGGAAGTCCATTGTCAACTCCACCGGGTGAATACTGCTGGAACATCTTCAATACCGAACCCAACCACTCTGGATCCAGATGTTGACCCTCTTGTATCATGGTTTGAAGCACCGGGAGAACCAAATCCGGATGATCAATCAGACAGGAGAGTTTTTCCACCAAAGCTGCTGCTGTGGGTGGTGGCGGATAAGCAGTGTTTGGTGGCGTAGCGGTGGTGGTAGAATTCGACGTCTCCGGACGTGGAAAAGGTCCTGAAGCGGTCCTATTCCAGGAAGGTGGAATATGTCGAGGGGTAGGAGCGGCGGGAGGTGGCGTAGCAAATTGATGGTGATATCTTGTCTGCGGAGGAGGACTGGTGAAACCCCCGCGTTGGTTATTGAAGAGCGGTCTCTGCTGCTGCGTCGCCATGTCATTAACTTGTGGAGGCCGGCCGATATTGTTATCACTTCCCCTTCGGACACGATAGGGGTGAGAGGTATCAACCAGGGTGTCTGTTGAGGAGGACTGTGGACGCGACATTGCGACAACAGTGTTCATTTGGTGCTGCTGTGGTGACTGATGCAGGATTGGCGGTGGCTGTTGAGGGATGCTAGTGGATCCCGTCGTCATGGTAACTGGCTGAGAATTGGCTACACTACTCTTGATTATCGGTGTGGGGGCTGCCTTAGTTGTTGTGCTTGCAGCGGAAAAGTTCTGCAATAGAAAGATTAAGAGGATAAGAAATTAACAACATTTTTGCGTATGTATGTTTGCCTATAACTATTCTACGAATTGAAGAGAAAATTTTCCCCTGAATTTAACCTTCAGAACCATCACATTACAATAAAAATCTAGAAAAGAATATCAAAATGAACAAGGTAATCATAAAGTGTCACAGACCCTTCTCTTCAATATACAAAAATGAGAAAAGTATGTACGTTTTTGACCAATTTCTATCCGTGATAAACGGACTTTAAATGGAAATGAGAGTAAGAAAAGTCTTGACTGCTGATTTCGAAGCTATAAATCTTAGCTCAAACCGATTAAAGGCTCTGCAGATATGAATCTGCGTAATTTAAAGTGTTAGCCTTCTTCTTTCACCGAACAAATTATAGATGGATTGCGAAATCATTAAACTACAAGAGAATTCCAATATTCGATCACGAAAACCAGCGCATCTGTCTGCCAATTGTCTTGAAAATTAGTCTCCAATGGAAATGAAATCGTCAAGTAACATAAAAGTATTAAAGATTAAACGAACTCGAGATATCTTTACCTTTCGAGAAAGATATTTTCGTATTTTATCATCCTCTCTATTTGTAACGGTAATATTTAAAGTTTTACAAGTTTATATTCAAAGTGTATTTGCAAAGCGAACATTAGGTGGTCATTTTGCCGATTAAATGGGCTTAGTATTGAATAAATTGGACGTGGAACTAATCCTCTAAATTTAACTACCTGACGTAAACTTTCTTATGATCCTTCTGAATCCAAGGCTGTCCCGAAATACACAATGAAAAGAAAATAGGCATTCCTAAAATTGTTTTTTATGACTTTCAGAACGTAGTATTTTCAAGTAAAAGCGGAGAAACAAAATTTGAGCATGAGTATATTGAAATGAAGACAGTACTAGAACTCTAAATCTATATATCCTTTAGTCCGATTCCTACTACTACTACTATATATCAATAAACCAACTTATTACCGACTACACCTTCTCAATATTATAAGTAGGCTCGAGTTTCAATAAACTTTAATTCAAGATTTACAAATAAAAAAAGCATCTTTATACTCATCGGTGTACCTAAAGAGAATAAAACCGAATTGCTCTACTAACGAAAACTCTCAGAAAAGTACTTCCTACTGAATTGACAGACATTAAACGATACTCACTTTAATTATGACCGGAAATGTGATAGTCGTAGCAGATATCGTTGGAGGACTTGAACCCACAACCACATTAGACGGTTTGGCTGGAATTTGTTGACCCACAGCTGCAGAATTGCCTTGTCTCATTGTTCCAGTAATACTATTGGACCCACTAGTACCAATCATAACAGATGAACCGGTAATCGATTGCAGAGCATTGATTATAGCTGTAACGATGGGATTATTGGTCGCCGCAGATGCAACAGACTGCTTGGAGGGTTCTGAAGTGGGTTTTACAACAGACACTGTCGTAGTAATCACATTAGTCGTAGCAACAGACGTACTCACAATCGGCGGTGGTGCAGAGTTCGAGATCGCAGTAGGAGAGGTTGTAGCAGTAGTAGCAACAGCAGTAGTTGGTGTCGGGGGTTGAAGATGCCAGATTTCCATATAGTTCTTCATATCAAATTTACCCGAGCACACATCCGCTATTGTCTCATCCACCGAATCCATCACAGCCTTTCGATTTGACGGAACCACAGTGGAAGTCTTTGTTGCGGCATCATTACATGTTGATGACAGTAACGGACCTTCATCGTTTGTAGTCACACTGGACACCGTAGATGATGGACCTGGATGTTCCGTAGAAAGTAAAGTGTTCACAATGAGCGGAGAGGCAGAATTTCCACCTGATTTAACCCGTGGTGGAGAATCATCATCAAAATTCGGTTCATAGGGGTCAGTCAGCTGTTTAGGTTCTGCTGGTGGCACAACATTCACCATAGTACTTGCAGCAGCCGTTGGAGCTTTCGCTCTTCGGCGAGTTGTCAACCTTAGAGTCTTGGATTCAACTCCTGCTGGTTCATGAATTTGTGGCGGCGGTTTTGAGTTCGGTGAAATTGAAGTAGAATGATCTGTGAGTAAGAGAGGTGCACAGACATTAACTCCAGGAATACTTGGGACAGCTGATGTCTCAAACATCTTTCTTGGGTTAGGAGGAGAAGAGGAATTAGAGATCAAACTTGGGGGTGTAGCTGCAGATGGTCTCCTGTTACTGACGGTTCCAGGTGAGGTTCCCTTCTTACCAATCTGCTGTATTGATGGCGCTGGAGGTGGGAGGCTAATTATCGATTGAGGTGAAGCTGCAGGTAAGGAGTGGTGGAGTGGTGACGTTATCGGAGTATTTGCAGACGTGGTATTCGCAGATCTATGTGTGGAAGGATTAGCATCATCCGCAGTCTCAGCCTTGACCCTCTCAATTACACTCTGAACATAGCGTTTAAGATCTCGGTTCTCAGAAATTCCTGGATGAGTAGTGGATGGCTTGGCACTCTCCTGACTAGTAGAGACTATTGTCCTCATATACGTTGTTGTTTCCGTGAGTGTGTTAGTAGCAGTCATTCCACTACGTGAAGTGAAGACAGGAGCCGTTATTATAGGAGAAGGACTAGATCTAGAACACGCAGAGCAAAGAGACTGAGTGGGAGAACTTGATGAATACGGAGAAGGAATCTGTTGAATAATTTGCGGTTTAGGTGGTGGTGGTGGGAGAGTTCCAGGATCCAATTTTGGAGGTGTTGATGAAAGTTGAGGTTTGACAGATATTTCATCTGACGAAGTCAGCTCAGAAGGTGCTTTCGTGTCTGAATTCTCCTCATTCGTTGACTTCGACTTATCACTACTCTCATTCAGCCTTGGTGAGGGCTGATCTTCCATTTTAATATCTCCGATGGCATCTCGATTAGAGAGGTTCAAATTATCCTCTTTGGAGGTATTTAGCATGTTCAAATCCTCGAAATTCATCAGCAGAGACTTCTGATCATCAACAACACATCGAACATCCTCCTCATACTCCTTCTCCGGTTCCATTTCTGATTCCGAATGATTATCGGATAGACGAGAGAACCACTCTGAAACAGAGTGCTCTGGTTCTTCATCCCCAGTCTCTGGAGAGATTTCCATAGCTTCCGTGGACGGAGTCATGGCAGTATTCGCTGAAATCCGGTCAAAATCATCCAGACTATCATCATCTGAAAAAGCAGGGTGAAAGTCTGAATTCCGCGAGGGCGGAGTCAGCTTAGATAGCAGACGACTATGTGAAGACAGAGGAGTCGACGCGTTTATTCCACACACATCTTCCATAGATCTCCTTCTCTTGAAGGGAGAACTGAGACTACTTGCACTTCTACTACTACTGTCACTCATAGCAGGGGATTGTGTTCTTTTAGACTTTGGTTTAATACCCTTTGCTGTTCCAGACTTGTGACGTTTTCCGCCGATTGAATTACTGTTAGGTACAATACTTCCAAAACGCGACTTGGAATTGGACCAAGCCTTTGAAGCGTACCTTTTACAACCAACACCTTCTTCATCCTCTGTTGAAAGACTCGAGGAACTTGCCCGACTGGACTTGAATATACTCGATGACGCTTTGCGTTTCTCAGGCTTCTTGCTGTAGACATTTGAGGAAGGCGTACCAGGTTTGCTGTGTTCCTTCTGTCGTTTAAGTCTCTTTTGAAATAGACTGGAAGCAGGACTGGAGTAGCCAGACGCACTTTCGACATCATTCAGGCTGAGAGACCGGTTGATATCACCTCCAGCAGTGATTTTGTCATTATTTCCAAAGAAGGCCAAAGAAATAGTGCCCTTTTCTGAAGCCCGTCGATTTGGGGAGAAGTGATGCTTGGTGTCCACCAAATCACCTAATGATGGGGAAACGCTTCCCGAATGAGATATACTCGAAGACGAAGATTCAGATTCAGACAGTGTAGACATTCTTCTGGGTGTCTTAGCAATAGTGTGGTAATTTGCAGTCATCGGAACACTCATACCTAAACTCAGTCTAGTGATTGTTGTCGACACAGGTTTGGTCTGGCTTGGTAATGGTTGAGTGGCTGTCCTCGATTTCTGTCGATGGGTTTCAACTGACGATCGTGAGGTATTTTTCGATCGATTTTTGCCATGCCTTCTAGATGAGGGGGAGTCAGAGTGCTTTAGTTTGTGCTTTACTTTTGACATCTCCTCCTCGGTCTCCTTGTTATCGATATTTTCCCCCTTATTGTAAATATCATCATTATCACTAATGTTAGTTTCATAATGTTGCTTTCGTCTTTTCCTCTTTTTACGGGTAATTTCCAAGTGATCGTCCAGTTCGGGTGAAGCTCCGCGTTTTCGACGTTCCTTTTCACCCTCAGTTCGTCGCTTGATCTTATCGTACATGGATTCAAAAGTATTAGACTCTTCTAGAGAATTAAAGCTTCCACTGTGATTTCGATTTACTACCGCCTCCTTTTTTCCTCCTGGATCATGAAAGAGTCGTTTTTGAGGGAAATATGGGGGTGTTTCCCGCCTCTGGGAAGGAAATTTCTCTGCCGTTGTTGAACGCTTCGACGAAGACAGGGAGGAGGAATTGGATGTTGAACTAGACTGAGAGTGATCTTCCTCACTGGATCCCAAACGAGAATGATCCTTGCTCCTTGACATGGAGAGGGATCCGCGGGATTTGTCATTGGCCAGAGATGAAAGAGACGGTGGTTGTGATTGGGATGCCACTGTTTGAGAAGTCCTCAACCTGAAGTAAGATGGAGAGATTGTTAACTTCAACACACTTTCGATAAAACAAGCTCTTTCACTGACAGGGCGAAATCATTAAATGTAAACTCTGAGAAATTTACGCGAATCTATATTTCTGCCTATCAGGCATTCAAAAAAAGGAAATGAACATTGAACGCTCCTTTCAGAAATAAAAGCGAAGTAAAACTCTCCGGAAAAAACTTTCCTCGGAGTTTAAACAGACGAAAACTACACGCATAAAACATCGACTGAATTACCAAACAGATAGTTAGAAAGGAAAACCATCTGGATTCTCCTTCTGAATCCTAATAAAAAATCTATTCTTATTATATTTGCACACCAAACTTTAATGACTGAGCACCCATAGTAGGGAATGAATTTTAGATGAGAAAATACTGATTATTAAAATTCTACTATTTAACAGCCAACAATCGAACTCACCTTTCTGGCAATCAGCTGCAAAGAGAAATCACATAATTCAGACATTCCACAAAGCATAACAACATAAATCTGACCATACCAATCTTTGATATTCACCTAACAACCGAAAACTTACTTCAATGGAGTGATTTTTTCCATTTGTCGAGGACTGGCATAATCCACTGAACACACGAAGGTCGGTAACCTAGGTGTCGTAAGCGGATTAGGTGAGGAACGATTCTGCGTGGCTGCAACCAGAGGTGAGTCAGAGGATCGAAGGTAATCAAGCAATTGCGACGCCAATTCATGAGAATCCAACTCAATTAGACCACACGTATGCACTGTAGTGGGGTGGTTCGCTGACGCCTCCTGGGAACGAGTTATCTTCAGAACCCGAGTTACCGGAGCGACCCGATTGAAAAGGCTCTTCAGCTCAACCTCCGATTGATACGCCAGTGAGGAGGGCAGGTCGTTGATAAAGAGACAATTGTTCGGTCGACTGGGAGTGTAGAAGAGACGCAGAGGTCGACCACCAAGTCTCAGGGGATCCCTTTGATGAGTAGTCATTGCACGAGTTGATCCCCGGGGCTCAACAAACTCAATGACCGCCGAACTGCTAACAGGACGCATCTGAACATGCTAAAAGAAAATGAGAACGTTAGAAATACTTTGAAAAGATTAGGATAATCACGATTAATCAAGAGAAATATACCAGAATGGCTCCAAATCTCTGGAAAGCCGTATTAAGTTGCACCTCAGAGACAGGGCCATTAGGTCCCGCAGTGAGTCCATGAACAACAAGGGATCTTGTGGGAAGACTAAAGGTGGACGAGGAGGAATTTCGACTAGTCCGTTGCTGGGAGGTGAGATTTGTTGTGGATGGAGTGAGATGATTATTGTTGGGTGGAAAACTGCCTGTTGTTGAGGAATGTATTGGGATGTTGGAGGATATCAGTGGCGGTCGATTTAATCGCGGACTGGAACTGATTGCATCAGGATCTATGAGAGAGGAAAAAAAGACATGTGGTTAGAGCCAAGTAATATAAATAGGAGAACAAGGACACAAACAATTCGCGTAGACTAGAAACCGATGTGACATAAATACTTGACATCTTGAAAGTGAATTCTAATGAGCTCTACTATATTTAAAACGCCTTCGCTAGTCTCATTTACCTACTTTTTATTGGAAGAAGGTACCTAAAAAGCGGATGAGTTAAATCAAACGGGCGACAGGCTCTGAATATTGTGAATGTAAACCTCATCCATGAATCTGAGGGTCGAATTAAATGTGAACATTGTACAGTCAATTATTCGCATTATGAGAAATGTGAAGGCTCCTGATGCCCTGATTATATCGCAAACGTCATAACTCTCCCATCCCATTTCATATTGGATCCATTTACTATCTGCCTTACTCAGTTGCTTTTCAGCATTGTTATAGACAATAAAAATACTAATAAGTTAACAGTATTTCATAAAGAAAAAGGACCTTCAAACTGAACTCACGATTAAAAAAAATCTAACATCACTGGAGAAATCAAGAATATTATGTAATTATTACTTCTTTATTTTAACAATAATAATAATTAATTTCATGTATTTTACTGTGCCCGAATGAGCATGAAAGTTGGAGAGAGCTATAACCTGACGACCTCATTCAACCACCTCGCTGCTACAACTGAAATTCCAAGTCGCGTCAGAATTAGAATGAGAGGTAAAAGACTATGTGAATTTTCTCTGTTTACAATACACAGATAATTTTGCACCAACATGCACACACACCCCACTTGGTACACAAACCTACCTAGCATACAGCAGGTACGTGGATAGCTGGCTAGCTAGCTGTAGCTAGCGAGAGATTATTGATCGCCTGGTGTATGTGTGTGAGAGTGAGAGGGTTAACAACACGGCTTCGGCTTAGGTGCGCGCACATAACAGCACACACTTACGCAAAAGCACACATTCACACAAGGCATTTGTTTTGTGTAAATCCACTAGGTGGTCGTTAGGGCTAGGCAGGCTGGTTGTTTTGCTGAGCCTACTGATTTCTGTGACACAGAAGAATAAGAAATTGGCATGATTTCTACTGTTCCGCTATCGAACAATACGACGACGCCTGTGAAACATTCAGTGAATTCTCTTTTAAGACAGAACCTAAGAGCGTCACAGTTCACCCTTCCTAAATCGATGCTACTTCAGAGGTGAGCTTTCAGATGATGAATGAATGGGGATATCAGATGCATCATTTGATAAAAATTACTATAATCTAAGGTTTAGAGGACATTATTTTTCTTTTTTACTTTAAAATATTAGAAATAATTGTTAATGATGATAACATGAGTTAAAATATTTAGGAGGATTAATAATTTCACATAAAAACGTTAAAATTAAAACCGTATTTTTTTCATTTCTAATTCTTATTCCAATCTTTCACAAAAACGTGCTTTAAACGACAAACTTGATATAGTCGATGAGCTACACCCATAAGAGTAGAAAAAACGGTCGTGAAAAAAAGCATTTCTATCACAATGACCATAGAGAGCAATTTTAGTAAAACAAGGCCGTGAATTTCACAATCGCCTAAAAGACTGACCAGATCACACTATTAAAGGGTGTTTCTAACACATGTTAAGTCACCAATGACAGATGATGATAATAAATGGTGTGACAAGCTATCTCATCCTCTATCACAGACCACATCAAAAATAAGAAAAAGGAAAACCAAAACTCTTATAAATCAATACCTAACGCTTAATGAGGCAGGTGCGCAAAAGAATGGCACAAAGCGAAGAAGAAAGGTAGCAAACACAAGGGAGGGATAAAACCTTCAGCGTAGGAGGGGGAAAGAAGTATAAGAGGGAAGAGTGTAACGCATTAATGCATACTTTTTTCCCGTAGGAAAAGAAGAAGCAACAAATTGCATAAAAGTATGGAGAGATGATGAGTATACTTACTGTTCCCAACACAGAATTCCGCGCGTACAGGCGCACCAAAAAGTCCTCTTGCCTCATTTCGAAAAGCCAGAAAGGCTTTCTCCTCATCCTCGGCCCTTCGAAAGATTGCAAGAGCAACACGAGTTTGCCGTCCGCCTGTAACCGACGCGGGAAGGAGATTCACATGGTAAGTTTTCCCAAATTTATGGAGCTCGTGACAGAGAGCCTGTTTGATCTGCGTCTCCGCATACTTGGGAGGAGGAGTGAAAATGACCTTAAGAGATGTGTTGCTTGGAACTGCACTACTGGAGGAGAGATTAGGACGGGAGTTGCTGCTACTACTGCTGCTGCTGTTCATGTTTGACGAAGGAAGAGGGGATTGAAATCCACGATGCTGGCTGTGATGCTGTGGAGTCGATTGGGGTGTCTGTGACGTGGTGGTGGCGTGATGATGGTGGTGAGAATGGTGATGATGATGACCAGAAGGCCCTGAACTGGGGCCTGCTCGATCTACCAACATTGGATCAGAGGATTTTCTTAAAAAGAGCAAAAAATTAAAAGTCGACACAGTATAAAGTAAACTCAGAAAGCTGAAGAACAAAATTATATTAAGAAAAATAACAACTGTACTAGATTATAGAATATAAAGACGGTGACTAGAAATATAAAAAATCAACTAAACCGGAGAAAAAACTGAGGGAATAATAACATTATTTAGTAAATCATAAAGTAATAGAAAATATACCATAGAACAACCCATGCAACAAATAAGAAAATCGATAATCCACAAAGACAGGAATATAATAAAATTATACGAGGGATAAAGGTGAAAATATACAGGAGATAACCCTTTAATAGACAATAAGTAAGAAGTGAAAATAATCAATAATTCACAGGGGCGGAACGTAATAAAACTAGACAAGACAATTTTACCATATAACATGAAGATTAATAGACAATAGTAAGAGTTCATACAAAGGGAAACTTAAAAAATGCTCCTAGTTAAATGCAAAAAATCGAGCCCTAAGACAAATTGTAACAAGAGAGAAATGAATCTGGTTTGTCAATCCTGACAGAAACCAGTAAAAGAGAATGAGAGGATGGAGAATGATTGTATCACAAACACATGAAAGAAAAGTAGACAAAAGAGTGAAATATTAGAAGTGGAGACAAGAAATATGGGTAAGAATGGGTTTGAAGAAATACGCAAAGGCGATCAACTTAACTAACTGTGCAGAACAATAAAAAATGCAAAAGACTAAACCAATAAGTGTTGAAGGAACATAAATAAAATGAAATAACTAAAAATCATGAAGAAAGTTGAGAACCTACCGATCGAATCTTTGGTTAATAGAAGTTGTAAGGGATTGAGAACGGTTAGAGGAAGAAATCCAAGGATTTCCAAAAGAATCACAATAATCAACTTTAAGAGTATTTCCCTTCAGTAGATTCTGTGATCGAACTGCTTTAGCAGCCGAAGAACGATCTAAGTATTCAACAATGAGATTGAAACAAGAATTATGATGGACAGTCTTTGTAGTTTTGATGTCACCGTGGCTAAAATAATAAAATAACGTAAAAATACAAATTAATACGGTAAATTATGCAGAAATTAATTCGAATTAATTACCGTCTTAGTACTCGGGAAACGTCTTCCTCTTTACATTTGGAAGGAATGTTAGTAATCCACAGATATTTAGTTTCATTCATATCTTTAAATAACCACGCACTAAATTATAGCGCATGGTGCTTAATATATTGTCTTTTAGATGAAGATTATAGAGAAAATCCTCGCAAATGTCGATTATGTACACATACGCTTCCGAAGCACAGTTGGCACGAATAGCCAAACAGGAATGATGGCATTGGTCAAATTTAGATCAATCCTATTTAACTAACATATGATTGGTTGAAAAATCTCAAGGTCACATATGTGACATTAGGTCATATTAACTAAGGTATATTGTATGGATATACTTTCCAAATGTCAAGATGGACAATTTCAAATTTCCCTAAAATGGACTTTTTGCTGACATTAAATTGACACGTTGTAATTAAATTATGTTAATATGTCATTGCAAATATGGGATTTTACAGAGGAGTTACACATGCAGTGTTGGAGATGCTTTATTATGACTTTCGATAAGTTGCGCTATAATTCTTCTACATTGTAAATTACGATATTCACTACACATGTAAAGTCGGACGTGTCAGTTCGTGGTTCAAGTGATGTTCGAGACAACAACGCTACTATTAGGATGACCCAGACCTTTTTACCACCGTAGCCTAACCCCACTATTCACTCGGCATCTAAAAAATCTGCACAAGTAAATGCCGCCTTCACTGACTAATTAGGACTAATCCGGTCATCAGAATCATGAAGATCCAACTATACGCTGCCTCCAGATCCAACTTTGAGCGTCCCAAACACTCTGGGAGGGTTATCAAAACTTATATAACAATCCTAACGGGAAGATTAAAGTTGCGCTATTTTACTACACATAACTTTTATTTACCAGCGACAATTGGAAACAGCGTTCAGCAGCTTCCACATTCGTAGTTACTTAATGAAGCGCCGTATCCTTGAAGGTCACATCATCAGGAGTATGTACTTGTATAATTTGATTTTCTATTTAAAATGACTCAGGATTAATATATTATTATAAGCTTAAATATTGAGCAGAACTATTTTATAATTATTACATCCGGGACTTTTGAGTCTCGATATTAATTACTAACCTTTTGTCAAAATGAAATATCCTATAACATTATATGTAATATGTCCTAACATAGTTTGTGTTAAACTCAATATCTTATGTGTCACAATATTTTTAAAATTAATTTGATCATATCGGACCGAATTTATTACATAAATTTGTATCGAATTTACTAATGATAGAATCTGATTTCAGAAAATAATAAATAATAAAATATAAATAAAATAAAATTTAATAGAACGAAAGGCTTTATTATTTCCCATCTTCACCTATAAATAAATGTAATCTTGGGAAATTAGAGTTCACAATCGTATCTTTTCGAGGTCGCAGCACACTTGTATTGTTTTATAATATTGTCAGGTTTATTTACTCCTCGGTTATTTCAGTATGGGATTTTTCGTCATTTTCCACAAATACTGCCACATACACTTGTAGGGGATGAATTTCAATGCTTCACAGACCGAGCAATTTGTTGACATTTTTTATGTTTTAATAATGCATGACACAAAAATGGCAGAAAATTTGCTGTCAAGACGCACTTTTACGTCATTTATTTTCTAATTTGCCACTGTGTGAGCCGAGGCCTAATTGCACTTGACCAACTTGTAATATTCCACTAGACTTGGCAAAGCAGACTTGCCATATTTTTGCAGTCCCCAAATAAATGAGTACTGAGTGTGTTGTAATTTTCACGTTAAAGTAAATGAAATCCTATTTACATAAGTTACTCAACTGAAGACGAGTATGACTTTCTATAAACTATAATGATTATCCTCGAGTTGTGTTGAAAAGCTATTTTTAATTCTCATTTAGAAGAAATGAGATGATCAATTATGATCAGTTATATTTACTAAGAATATTTGAAATCAAAATGTAAAATATTTTTTAAAACCAACTAGTTGTTGAAAAGGAATTTTTACCGAAATATATTATTTTTGAATATATCATAATATCGTATTCCATGGAATATTTTTAACCTGGCAATGATTTTCTGTTTTAATTAAAATGGTGTCATTATCGTTTTTTCATATCTCCATTATATTTGTTTCTTTTTGCATGTTTTCATAGAATCGGCCGAATTAGGATATAGGTATGAAATAATAATTTTTCTTATGCATGTAAAGAAGAGAAGTTGCCATTGGATGATAGACGTTAATGATGCATTTGAAGATAGTGTAAATATTATAATGAGATAACGGCTATAACAGTATTCTACAAACTGTCAGAGAGTACAGAACGGAACAGGGTATCACCTCTCATTGATATATTTTTTATGAAAGAATGGTGCAAAAAAGTGTTTGACCTGGATCTAAATACCAAACGATGTAAGACTCTTGATGTCCTGATTTCCATTTCAACTCAACTATATTCAAAGGACTGCTTCATTAATTTTAAAATACGCTTGTTTCTCCAGTTTTTCGTCACTTTTTATGTTAAATTATCGATTGATGCTTGACAGTATTTAATACATAATTTGAGGAATACAACGTTATCATTGATTTAATCTACGCAAAAATAAATTCAGAAGTTCTAGTAGAAATCATGCATCCAGACACACAATAACCTTTACATGATCTCTTACATTCAATTGCATATTGATTCATGTCAATAACAGATGAATATGCGTGATGTTTAAAAAAATTTCAATCATCACTTTGATGTTATTTTTTATCCACTTTTATGTATTTTTTGTCTACAGCGATAAATTGTAAGATAGATTCGAATTTTATTATTTTTGCATTTAATGGTCTTAATTCTACTTAGTATTATTAGCATTCTTTATTTCTCTTCAATACTTTCATTTTTGAACATGTTCAAACACGAGCATTTGGTAAAAATGTTTCTCCTTACGTTTTATGTTCCACAGTAAGTATTTAATATTCCATGTTCCTATCAAGTATTATCATACATAATACTAGTTTCGTTTATCGCTATGTTTTCCTTATAGCTCAAAAGTTCACTTGAGAAGGCGTATTTTAGATCTCATCTTGAGCAGAGGAATAGCTTCATTAAGCTTTCCTGATGAGAACTTCCGACACTGTTACTCCTTTATATTTGTAAAACTTAAACAGTACTGTTGATCTAAAATTCTACAGGGGCATCGAAGCCGTGACCTCTCACTTCGCTCTCACTTTGTATGCATTCAGCTTATATTTTATTTGACCGAAGGCAGAAGTGTATAGACTTTGCTTTTTTATTTTTTTGAGTTCATGGTCAGCAATAGTTGTACTTTCCACATGTAGAGCATTCACCAAGAAATCCGATTTAATAAGGCTCAAGTGAAGCTTTTTCAAATAATTTCGTATGAAGAAAAGCAGACAGTTTGGATGCTCTACAGTGAGGCAATCAAATTCTACTATCCTTTCTTGACCAATTCTATTGATATGGTTTGTTAAGTCAATTACTGCGTATCAACGAGCTTGGAAGCATTTATTTCCTATTTAGCTGCAAAGCCACTAGTCCCGTTAGTGCATTATAATGAAAATAACAATAAAGCACAGATATAATTGTATGACAGAATCATACAATGAACAGCATAAAATTCGATTATGTTCAATTGTTTTAAAGAGAATACGCTGAAATAGGAATGGATCAATAGTTTTAGGATCTATGATCTGCAATTGAATGAAAGAGGAGAAAGCGAACGCATGCAAATGTGCAAATACGTACACAATAATAAAACAGCCATTAATTTGGCGCAGCAAGTAAATTATTAGAAAAATAACAGAGAGAAATTATGCAAATTCGTGACAGTTTAAATATTGCGAAAAAATGTAGTTTATAGGGCATAAAAGTAAAATTTTTAAAACAATATGCTTTACACACGTGACAAATCCAACTCTTCTAATTTCTAAACTTACATTATTGTGTATTAAGGATGGATATATCAAGCACAAAATATAAAATTCCTTGAATTTCATTATACCATAATATTTTGACAAGTCAAAGTTAATACGTACAAATAATCTCAGTATACCTGATTTCAAGTTTAAAGTATCTTAATCGAAAATGCCTCCTGGGAAAGTGCCGTTTGAATTAGCGCAGTATTCTTATTAAAAATAATTATTAGAGTCGATAATTATTTTTTTCAAAATATTTTGATATACCACGATTTTATTCTTCAAATGCATATGGCATGTAAAATTCTAAGATTTATTAAAACTTTAAATGATTATAATTGTCATTTTTGCAATTTGTTTTAGTGTGTTAAGGTGGGACGACAAATTCTCTGACCTTGGCGCCAGGTTGATGTCGCTCGACGATTTTTCCGTTCTCGAGAGAATCTCCGGAGGAATATGCGCCAATGTACTTCGGGCGGTTCGTCGACATGATGCCCGCCATGTAGTATTAAAGTGTTATGAAATAAAAACGGCTCCTCCTGGTATGTTTGTACGTATTGCATCTGAAGGCGATGAGCCCTATCTCAAGGAGGCTCATTTTCTTAGACGGGCACAAAATGTGAGCGGTTGTGTTCAAATGTTGGATTATTTTTACGATAAGAAACAAAAAAAATATGTCATCGTTCTTGAGGATCTTCACTCTTTGGGCTTCGAACGTTTGAATGAAAAACTTACCGGTGATGATGGTTTTCTTACCGAATCTAATGTTAGCTGGATTCTTCGTGAAACTGTCAACACTCTGCAACATATCCATGACTTAAATATTCTCCACTGTGATATCAAACCCGACAATATTTTTATTAACCGGACGGAGAAGCGCATTAAGTTGTTGGATTTTAACATTGCCACGGAAATTATTCCCCATGAGTTGGTATTTACGGAAACCAAATCTGTTCCATGCACTCCTGAATATGCTCCCCCGGAGGTCTTAATTCAGCAACGTCCTTGGACTTCTGCAGGTGAAATTTGGTCTCTTGGAGTTACTGCTTTCGTACTTCTCTGCAAGAAGTTTCCATTCAGTAATCCGTACACGTGTCATCGTGTCCAGCCAGACTATCCCGAAGATGCGAATTTCAGACTTGAGAGAGATTTAGGAAACGGATCGCATTACACTAAGGGGTTTTCAGACAAACCAAAGGCACCACCTATTAGTCTTTCTCTGAAAGCTCGAGAATTTCTGATGTGCTGTCTCCACAAGAATCCAAAATATCGTCCCACTCTACAAAGTCTTTCCGAGCATGCACTCATTTCTGTTGAGTCCCCCATGCGCCTTAATTTCAGCACAAACTCTTCCGTCTTTGATAATATTGTTAGGGTTTCCACATAACTTTCTTAATAAATTTATGTATTTTCTCCCTGTCATTACCCTCCCTCGCTCGTCTTCCTACTTAAATAACTTTTTCTGGTATTCGTAAAATTTCGAAATAACAAATACATATGGAAAATTTAATTTTTTCTACTGTTTTATTGTTTAGTGCTGCTAATAGATCTAGAGCTCTTTGATAAACTTATTTTTATTAAATACTAGAATGGTACTTGATCTAATTTTTCCGCATTTGCCATTTACTAATTTTATAGTCATCCGATGAATATTATTGTATCTGCAATATCTCTTATCCCTTAATTATCTGTGGGTTATGCTGTGTTCAAAGTATAATTTACTTTGCTGAGTATATTTTCAATCTGAATGCGAAAATGGGAGTCTTTCTCTTGTCTTGAATGCTTATTGGGTTTACAGTATGTTTTTTTACTTTTGCTTAACCTCTGAGAAATCCGTTTGAACTTTGGACTAGCAAATAATGAGGGTCAAATCAGTGAAATTACTACTTATGTAATAAATATATCGATTTTTAGAAGAGTTTAGGCTCTGGATAATAGCTGCCACCCAGATAGTTTCGTAAGTCGATTTGTTAGCAGTAATATTTAAAGAGAGTAAATCAGGAGGGATGGTGTGGTATGTTGACACTGGTGGAGGTAATGGGGAAGTAGAGAACGTATTCTAAAGTTGTAGATAATAAATGTAAGTATAGAGAGGTAATAAACAGACAGGAAGTAAAGTAGTATCAGGTGGGAGATAGGGAAAAAGGAGCAAACATGAAGGGACGACCAAGTGTTTCATTGCTAAACGGGTTTCTGTACAGATGCTATGTACTGAATTGCAGTTAGATGCTAGTAACGTGGCAGAAAAAATTATTACGTGAAGACAGACAACCTGGTGTTATAGGAAATTAGTTAAAAACTTAACTAATTACCATCACAGTAGATGGTCATATCGGACAGTAAAATCTCTAGTGAGCACATACACCCGGTTGGAGTCTTCAAGGTCGCTCCTGGGCTACATTTTGAACGTAAAAATTTAATAACTTTCACCAATAGTATGCCACATATCAGATAAACTAAGTGATTTTTTATGGAAAAACTCGGTTTAATTCAAGCTTCTTCTATCTGTTGGTCCAAAATACGGTAATTTGTCAGCTTGTGATGTTAATGGTCGCCTCTTCCATCAAAAAGAGTTTGACAAAGAAACTCAGATAAATTTTAAGTTTTTCCTTTTTATAAATATATTTCAAACCGTATTTAGCTTAAATTGCATTTGTGGATTATTTTGATTAATTACAGATCTCAGAGTGATTACGACTTGCAGTTGGATTTCGACTATTTGCTTATGGATTTGTAAATTTTGTATTTGAATGATGGGAGGTGTTAACCGTAGGGAAGTCCTTAAAATAGGGCATAGTTTTTATTGAAAGTGAATATATGCGTCAACTAATTTTTAAGTAATTAATTTACGTAGGAAAATTTTATAATTTGAAGTGTAGAAAAAATGAGATAGTATTCACTTTAGTGAGCTGGGCTATGTTAAAATCATGTTAGCTTTTATCTTGTATCTTAGTTGCGGGAAGAAAAATGTATCTGAATTGGATGGCCAACCACTGAAATTAATAAACATGAGTTTACCTAGGAAATAGGGAAATATTCTGAAATTTGGATATTGGTATATTAGAATAATAAGTACTATGTCGAGTGGCATGACCATTCACGGAAATAAATCAGCCAATCAATGTGCTCCGAATATAGTGAATATATAATCTCACTCATGAATCTGGGAGTCAAACAATGATGGAACATTGCGACATGACAGTGCAACCTCAGTTCTTTTCGAAAACATGAATAATTCAATACTCTCGATTTCAAGCAAAGGAAGATTTCGATATACCAGTTTCATTATTCGCTTATATTTGCCCCCTTTCCTCTTTATACTGTAGTGGCAGTCACCAATTTGTGGTAGTAGTAATTTACCAGTTTGTAGCGGTAGTTGCCTAACAGTAAATGAAAGAAAAAGAACGACAAGGATTGCTTTGACCAGGTTGTATTGAACAAAGTTCAGTACAGAGTCTCAAGAGAGAAATGGGGAATTGGAGTAGGATTGAGCTATGGAAGATGCGTTGGTCGAGCTATGGTTCCACCCTGTGTCTGTGTGTGTGTAATGGAGGCCATTTATAATCGACACTTTGGGTGAGGACACGCATAAGGATATGGTTGTAAGCGCGACTGTAGGAAAAGGAAGAAACGGTGCAGACAGGACTGGTTAATAGTGGGGTTGATTAAACGGTGTCTGCTACTATCGTCTGAGGTATGTTTACCTT